>PVHY01001951.1:0-139988 GCA_004024945.1 Uropsilus gracilis | reverse complement strand
CCCAATCTGTCCCCCCTTCCCAGGCTCTCCCCACAGACACCCCCAACCCACAGCAGCCATGCCCAGTCTACCCCCCTACCCCAGGCTCCCTCTGCCTTGCATAGCCATCCTCAACCCACAAAGCCACCCCCAGTTTGTCCTCTATCCTACCACCCACACACCTCTGCATCTTCTCCCTAGAAATGGCTTTCTGAAGGGTTTATGCTGGGACCTGATGGGCCCAAGTGTCTGAGGCCAGCTGACTGGGTCGGTGACACATCAGAAAGGGAGGCAGGGAGACAGAGCTGTGCTGGGTGCTAGAGAGGTGCAGGGTGGCAGTAAGCATCTTGGCCAAGACATCCTGTTGTCCTTCACTTCAGGCAGAGTCTTGGCCTTTCCACAGCTACTTCAATTTTCCATAAGACAGGGTGATGGCACCCCCCTTGTAGGCCTGTCAAGAGTTAGAAATAATGTCTGGAAGTGCCCGGTGGGTGGCTATTCGAGACCAAACTGTGCCCCCATCTTGAAGTCCTAACTCCTGAAGCCTAGAATGTAGTCCTGACTGGAAATGGGGTCCTGGCAGATGTCATCTGTTGGGGGGGAGGGTGGGCCCTCATGTTGGGTGATCAGTGTTCTTGATATAAAAGGGAAATTTGAGTGAGAGAGAAGCAGGCCAGAGGAGATGCAATAGAAGGTGCAAGCATGGGTTTTTGCAAGATGGGTTTTTGCTTCTCCACCTCGGGGAGACCAGGACCACAGCAAAACCCCAAAGCAGGGGCTCGGGGGACACATTCTCCTGCACAACCTCTGACCTGCTGACCCCTGTTGTGGATTTTGGCCTCCAGAACCATGGGGGCTTAGGATGTCTAGTTGATGACTCAGGTCTGTGGCAGGAGGCCCCATCTTATCTCTTCCCCATCCAGGCCACCAGCAGGTACAGTCACCCTCATCCTTGGCCATCACTGGGGTGTCTCTGTGGCGCCCAACAGGCCCCCAGGAGGACACCCAGAGGGTGTGTGTTTTGGGTAGAATGACCAGAGGGGCCAGCTCTCCTACAAGGGTTAAATGTCTGTGCTACCCACAGCTCGTGTCCCCCAAGTCTTCCATCCCATGCCCCCTCCCCCCATTTGCTGCACACACCCTGCAGGCCCATCTGTGCTGTGGGGTCTTAGAGAAGATGATTTCTCAAGTCCCAGCAAGGCTCCTGGATCAGTCGGCTTGGAGGAGGGATTGCAGACCATTGTCATGACAACTCCCTGGACTTGGGACACGCTCCTGCACGAGCTTTCTTAGCCCTTGGCCTTTGGAAGAGCCATGCGGAGCAGGGCTTTCTCTGAGCAATCTGGGTTCCTGAGCAGGGTAGGGGCTGGCAGGCAGTGAGACGCTCTGTGGCACTGAAAGCAGGGAGCAAGATGGCAGCTCTCTAGGTTCTTTAAACCTCTTTGAGCCTGGACAGGGAGGCAGGGCTGGTTGCGGATATCCAGGAGCACAGCATTTTCTCTTCCTCCTCTCCCATCCTTTCTCTGTTCGCCGTCTTCTGCGTATTGCTCTCCTCCCCTTAGCTGGGTACTTGTGGGGCCAACTTTATGCTGCACCCGTCGAGTCTGCCCGTGAATCTGGTCAGCCTCCCCACATGTGATTTAGTGGTGGTGTGTACCCCAAATGCCAGCAGGGGGGTGGCAGGAGTGGAGAGAGAGGCGGGGAGCCATGCGATGGGTTAAAACTGCACCTTAAGATCAGCCCCATGCACATGACTGAAGGTATCAGCTGGGTCCTGCCTACAGTTATGTCAAACAAAGTGCGCTGAGAAGTGCCAACTCTCCCTTTGTGTGGTGACACCGCGAGCTGCCAAAAGATATTAAAAAGCTTGCATGAACTAGGTGATGGCAGCTGTAACTATCTAAGTTATTGCCTGGCAGCAGCAGTGCTGCCTCACTGCTGCTGGCCGCCTTTATAGCTGCTCCTCCATTTGTCTGCCCTTTCTCTACCAACCGAGAGCGCTGAGCCCGCGGGGGCCAGGGGCCGCCCAGCCTCCCAAGCCCGCAGGAGAGGTGGCTGGCAGCTTGGTCTTCCCGGGAGAGACCCCCTCCGTGGCTCCTGGGGGAAGTGGTGTTTCTCTTGGCTCAGCCCCAAGCCCGCTTTTGCGCTGGTCAGCTTAACTCCAAGGAACCTTGGATGAGGGGATGGCGCAGCGGCGAGCGCCCGCACACCCAGGCGCACACACCAAACGCAGCTTTTTGTGTTGGTGTGTGTGGCTTTTTTCCCCTTCCCTGTTGGCTCCGAGCGAACTAGAACAATATCGCCAGCTCCAAGCCCTGCCAGTCCTACATCTGCTCCCTAAAACCTCCAGCAAATAAGAATACGGTGGGGTTGTTTAACCAACACTTACAATATACACACTTTTCAGCTTCTCTTCCCCTGGGTTGCCCAGGCTCAGGGATCTGGATGCTGGTGGCAAAGGGTTGAGAGATAAGGGGCTAATGATCCCGGTGGGCGTCTGTCTCCGAAGCCTCCTTCTCTGGCATGTTGATCTGTGGTATAAAATACGTTTCATTGTCATGGGCTTTGGGGAAGGTGTCTGTACCGAGCTGGTTTTTTGTATTCTTCTGTTGAGTTTGGTCTTTTCAGCTGTCTGTTAAATAATTCATAGAGCTCATGAAAGTAATATTTCTGGGATGTAGGGGTTCCATTTTTCCAATTCCCTTTCACTCCATCTTTTTTTTTTTTTTTTGAAGCGGTTGTGGGGAGAACTTGGCAGGCGTGGCCTGAGCAGGATAATAAAACCTTCTGTCTTTTTCTCTCACCTCTCCAGCTCAGACTGGGAGGGCAGGAGGGCTCACTGACCTTCAGCATGCCCTGTCAAGGTCAAGGCTGAGGTTTGAGCCTGGTTTTCATCTGGGAGTCCCCTGTTGAAAGGACAAGGTCCTCTTTCTCAGCTTTCTAGCCAGTTTCCTGCAGGAAGGGCTTGTTTTTTGTATTTTCTCAAGTGCTCACCCAGTGTCTTGCTTGGGAAGCCTCCCTGGTAGATGGTCAGGGTTCAGCAGCATAGCAGGGACGCGGGGGATGGCCAGGCCAGCCTGCTCCTCCTCTGTTGTGAGTCAGGTGACTGCCTTGGCTGTTTCACTGCTCTCCATGAGTGGGCTGTGGCTAGACTTTGTCAACACAGCACAAAGCCTCAGCTTGCGAACGATGGTGTGGCCTCTCCACTCTGGCCCCACAGACCTTCACCATGTGCCGACGGTGGTGCTTGTTTGACTATGAATGTGCCCTGAGGGCTGAACCAGGTCTGCTCTTTGCCCTGGATGCCTGGCATGAGAACCACCGTGGACATGCAGATGGTATTTCCTAGGTATTGCGTGAACGTGTGAGAAGATATTTTCTCTAAGTAAAGCAGATTTTTATGGTGTCCTGTGCAACCTTCTTGTGTGTGAGGTGGGAGTGTCTGCCATCCCACCAGGACCCACTCTTCTTAGCTGCTGAGGGCTCTTGTAGAGCTCCTGGGTCCCAGATAGGACTTGGGGAAGGCAACAAGATTTGGGGTGTGGAGACGATGAAGGCCCACTTACTTCCAGAGTCCTCTGGGCTGAGGATTCCACATCCTTATTTGTAAACAACCCTACCTCAGAGAATGACTGGGGACAGGGCTATAGACTGAATGTTCCCACTCGGAATCCTTGTGTCAATGCCCCAAATGCCAGGCAGAGGTCTTTGGAACTGCGACTTCTAAGGAAACCATTGAGGGTGGGACCTTGATCTGGAACGATTAGTGTCCTTTTCAGAAGAAGCAGCTGAGCTCTCTCTCCCCTCCCTTCTCTTCCCTCTTCTCTGTGTGCTCAGAGGAAAGGCCGCGTGAGGACTTTGTAAGAATGTGGCATCTGCAAGCCAGGAAGGGAGTTGGCACAGAAACAAGATTGGCCAGAACCCTGCCCTTGGGCTTCAAGCCTGCAGGACTCAGAGAAACTGGATGTTGTTCAGCCACCTGGTCTACCACATCTAGTCATGTTGGCCTCAGTGGGTAGATACAGGGGGCTTGTCATGAATTGTAGCAGTGCTTGACACAGTGAAAAAATGGTAAAGGTGAGTTTTTCTCAAGTATCTATGGTCCAGGAGGTCAGGACACACGGTTGTGGAGAAGAGGAGAGCAATCATACTTTCCCTCTGGCTGCTTCTTCTAGTGCCCCCCGCTGTCTGTCACCTGCTTCTGCCTGCCTTGCCACCCAGGTGGCAGCCTGTGCAGTCCTAGTCCACACCAGTTTTTTCGCTGCTTGTGTTCAGCAGGGAGACAAGGAGGTGCCCCCAGTGTGTCAGGTTCATCAACGTTGAGGGCCTCTTGGTCTTAACAAGAGCATCACAAGTCTCTGTTAAGCCCATAGATTTAAGTGTCCAGTTAGCTGCAAGTGGAGAATTGCTCTGTGTCTGTGGCTGGTGTTTGATCCCAGCCTGGCCTGCACCCACCACTGGTCCCCTCACGCTCCAGTCTTGCCTTTCTAGGGTCCTTGCTTTGCACATCACATTTATCCCATTTGTCCCAACAAACATGACCCATTGTGAGCCTGTGGTGTATCAGGCACTGTGTGAGGCCAGGGAGCTGAAAGGTGCACCCGACATAGTTGAAGCAAGTTGCACTCAGCTTGAAGTAAGACTTAAAATCTCTTCCTGAAAAGGTGAACATGAATCAATTCTTAAAAATCTGATATCAAATGTATTCAGAGAGTTTAATTTTCAAGGGAATCTGCAAGTTCAGTGTTTGAATCTGTGCCTTGGGTGCAGTTACCGCGAGTTACCCTGAATTGTCTTAGGTGGAGTTAAAGAATTCCAGGACTATTTAGTCTCAGGCCAAGATACCCCCACCAGCATTGGTCCTCCTGGCCTGTTTTGGGGTGCTATTTTTTGCCACTTGGAGCTGATCTGTGGCATTTCACCCCCATGCAGCATCTGGCAACTTGGATTTCTGTACCCCATGAGTTGAGGGGTGACAGACCCTCCCCTGTGCCTGGAGGCCCCTCAAAGAGCAGGAGCAGAACTGGGTCTACTGCTGTGCTGGATGTTGCCACCTGAGGCGTATGGGGCAAGGGCACAGGCTGGCCCTGGAGGAGCCTGCCAGCCTTGGCCCTAGCAGGAAGGGAAGCATGGAGGGGCTCACGTGATCTACAGGTGATTCCTCATCTGTTTGGAGTCTCAAAGGACTGAGTTTTAGGAATTCATGTCTTCTAGCAAATGAAGACCTTCAGTAGCCAGGGCTTTGTTGAGATGAGAGGCAAGCCAGGATCTATCAGTTCTCTTCTGAGTGACCTAGTATGCAGGGACTACTTGGGTCTTGACCTAGTCCTTGTTACCCCCATCCAGTCCTCCCATTGGGTCCTATAACTAGTTCTTATCGGAATGTAAGGCATTGTCTTAACTGAGCATGTGCAGAGCAGAAAAGAGGGGAGACCATTGTGGAAGCTGTCAAGTCTCCCAAAGATGTGCCATGTCAGTCAGAGGCCCATGAAGTGATGCCCAGTCTGGGGGAGCAGTCAGGGGCAGAGAAAGATGAGGAAAGGACCCCAACAAAGAGCACGCGGTCCCACTCCTCTGTCTTCCCCCAGAGGGAGACTCGCTCCTGGTGGCTGTGGAGCAGCCTGAGGATGAAGGACCCTGGGCACTCCCCTCTGCTTTTCTTGCTTCTTCTTTGCTCGGGAAGGATGTGTGCAGGAGTAACCCTGCGAGGAGAAACTTGTTGAAGGGAGCTGTGCAAACAATGGCTGGTGGGTGCCAGCGCTGGCAGCCAGTGGTTCTTGTGTCTGAATGGAAGTGGCTGGAGCTAGCTTTTTTTTCCTCCACCGTCAGTGTTGCCAAGAAAACGAGGAGTAGCTGTTTTAAGCATTTACAAATGGTAATGCACCAACAGCTGGTCTCGGGCCAACCGGGCTATTGTCGGGGCATTAAAAAGACAGGCCAGAGTCGGAGAGGTACTGCCAACCTCCCTTGCAGAGTTGGGGAACATTTTCCTTGGAAAAAAAAGCACTGCTATTCCTGCAGCGATCGACAGGACGGTTCTCCCGCGGAGTCAGCGCCTGGCTTGGCAGAGGTGGCCGTGCGGGCTGGCGGGCCAGCCAAATGCTTCAGCGAAAGGGAAGTGGGGAGTCAGGGGCCTGTGCGGGTGTATGGGCACAGCCCTCTCCTACCCTCCCACCCCCCAGCCCGCCTGCGCTGCATATGCGTGTGGACAGGCCTGTTCTGACTCATCTGGGAGCAGAGCAGCGAGACCTCAGCCCTGCCTGCTCTAGGCTTGGCTGTCCCGTCAGCTCACCTCCACTCCCTTACGTTTGGCTCAGCCCAGGGCGGGGAAGAAGCACCTGTCCTGAAAACCACATCCTCTGCGGTCAATCCTCACCTCAGACCCCTGGGTGGCACGGGGAAGCCCCTTCCCCCCACCAGAGAAGGCCCACCCACATTTTTTTTCTCCAGTTCTGCATGTCGACCCCCAGCCTGGGGAGCTCTTCAGGGTTTTGTTCATCTCAGGAAATTGTAATACACAGAGCATGCTTCTTCGCTAAATGTAATTACCAGCGGGCCCTGTGTTTATGGATGAGGCATGGGGAAAGTAATAGAAAATGATTATTTTTCCTTCCGAAGGCCTTCTTTATTAGTGGTGCGGCGGGCGCGTCAGCTGCTTTCTCTGAATGGCGATGTGCTGTTTTGCTTTCCCCAGCAAGATAAACGATCTTATTTGTTGATGTTTGGTGCTTGAGATGACATTTATGTGAAATAAAAGGGACCAAATTAATAATAAAAAAAATGATTAGCCAGACACAAATGAAAAATGTACATCTCTCCCCCACCCTAGTTAAGTTGTTTGTATTTACATGCTATTCACAAATAATGGCAAAATGCCCAATAGTTGGATGGCGAGGATTTTTTTTTCTTTTACAATCATATGGCTTGATTCCGTTTTCCAGATCTTGTCTGAAAGCTGCTATTTGAAATAAAAATGTTTGCATCCGTTTCCTCATTAATCCTTCCGTTGTAATACAACCTGCTGCAGAGAAATGGCAAAACAGATGCAACAATGAAAATTAAAAGGGATGGACACTTATCTTGGGCTATAAAAGCTGCTAACCATGTAGGAACTAGAGAGGCTTTTGGACAGAAAATATGGCAAACGATAGAAACAATCATCGGACTAAGAGTTTGCTATTTGGAAAACTCTGGTGGGACATTTCTCTGCTCATAACGGCTGGAGGGTCACTCCTGAGTTTAGTGTGCACCAGAGAGCGGTCTGTCTGCTCTGCCTTGAGGCCTGTCTTCCGTGTTCGGCGCCTCTCCCCATCTGGTTTCTCATTGGGCTGGAATTTTCTCCACACAAACAAGCACTTTGCAGAGACTCCATGGCCCTCCCATTTTGCGGGCGCTGTATTTTGCTTGGAAATACTGCTTCCTGCCCCTGAGCGATCAGAAGCTCAGAGCAACATTATGTTGACCTTGCTCTTTATTTTTGCAACTGAATACATCACATACTGGGGAGATGAAAGGGTTTATAGATGTGCGGGGGTCAAGGATCACAATTCCATGTTGCTGAGACAACTTGGTTAACAGGAAAAAGAAGGGAGGTTCTGTGCACTTTGAGGGGGTGGGGGAAGTGACAACAATCTGCGTCTGGTTCTAGACTTTTCCCTGGTCTCTCTCTGCTGTTTCCTCATGCTTGTACTCAACGTCTGGTTCAGGGGGAGCCTAGGGTTCTAGTGGTGCCAGCTGTTGTGTGCATTAGCTGAGGAGGGATACGGAGACTTAGGGAGGCAGCAGTGTGGCTGTGTTTGTTCCAGTGCCACTCGCACACCTGATGGTGGAGATGGGATTGGCCTGATGAAGCCAGACACCGGTGACCTGCAGAGTGGCACCCACAGAGGTCGGTGAGCAGGCTGCTGAGATGGGTGTGTAAAAAAAAAAAAAAGTACCCTGTCAGGTTTACTAGGGGGACATTTGCTAGGGAAGTCCCTGTGCGCTGCGCTGAGGGTGGGAGGCAGACTAACCAGTTACTGAGCAGAACAATCAGAGGACTCAGAAGCCCAGCCTAGGGCAGGCTATCTGAAGGGGCTTAGCCTCTGGGGGCCCCAAACATGAGAATCTCAGGCAGGATGATGGCGCCTTTGAGCTCTGTCTGGTTTGTAAGCTTAGTAAGGTTGACTCATGCTGAAGAGCTTCTGCAGCTGGGTCTGTTCTCATGTGACTTAGTGACATCAAGCGCCCAGGACCTTAATCCTTTGGTGCCTCAGTCCTGAAATCTCCAACCTGTGAAATGGGTAGACTCGTAATACCTACCCATGAGAATTCGATGAGGGGACTGTAGCAGTATCTGGTACCATGCACATGCCCAATGATTGTTAGTGTAAATTAAGAGCTGTTTTTATTTTATATATGAAGGTACATTTTTAACATTTGATATATGTTGTACATTTTATTATACATTATACACATTTATATATTTATTTTACTTATGTGTTTGTTCTGGCCCCGTTCCAGCCCAGATTCAGGCCATGTGTGTGTTAACTCCACATAGATGATGATCATTTGGTGGGAATAGCCTTTTCGCTTAAAGGGGGTCTGCTGCACATTGTGTGGCTGAAGGTGGGAAGCTGGACTAAATGATGTCTCCTCATCTCCTCTAGGAATTTTAAACTTGTGAATTCAAGGTCTTACTAGCAGATATGGCCACAGAAGTAGGACTTCTGATGGGTGGGTGGGTTGACAATGTCTAGTACAAAGTCCCACCCCACAGAGTGGGCGCTGGCTCGCTCCCTTGCACACTGGCTGTCCCATCGGTTCCTGAATAGTGTCCCCTGGGGCTGGCTGACTTCTCACCATGTGGTGAATCTCGCACTGAGGCAGGTGGCATAGGGGTGCCCAGCAGCCATGGGTGTGAGTAGGGGAGGTCAGAGAAGTCGGGACACAGTACCTGGGACCCAGCACCAGGCACGCCAACCTCAAGCAGTGGCTGCAGGACAGACAGGCGGGTAGAAGGAGACTCTCAGCAAAGCGCTAACCTCAGCAGCTCCTGGGGAAGGGGCAGGCCCCTTCATGAGTCATGTGCTCATCTGTCACTGCCTGGCAGTGAATGTTAGCTGGTCACACAGAATCATGGCCTCCCGGTTGTCCAGGGGCATTGACCTCTCAGCCCTTCAAGGTCAAAGCTGCACCTGCTGCTTCTCTGTGTGGATCTTGGTTAGCATACAGCCCTTGCCCACAGAGGGCTCTTCCATGTATGTCTAGGTGATGGGTCTATGGCTGCTGCTGAAGCAGGGTGCACTCCCACAAACTGGCTGTGTCTGCCAGGTTGGGTGCGACACCAGTGTGTGGCTCCCACGACCAGGAGGAAAATTCAGGAATTCTACTTTTGGCTGATGTGTTCATTCTTTGGTCAAGAATGCTGTTCTGGAGCAAGTCTCTGTGCCTTCATGTGGGTGTTGGTGTAGGGAAGGACCTGCTGAATCTTGCTTTTCCTTTCTGGGAAGGGAAAGATGTGAAATTCAATGACATCTGCTGAAATTCAAACATATTTTTATTTATTCATGGCCACGATCAGGGCAGAACCTCTAATTTCAACCAATAATTAGACTTGACAATAGATGTGGAAATAAAACATTTTTGCTGAATTCACTTGCCATCCCTCCCTGCTGTAGCTGGTGTAACCCAGATGTCAGCTGTCCCCTTATTTTCTCTCAGAGCTTTCCCTCCCTCGATCTGCTCATACTAATGCATTAGTGAGTCTTGTAGCAATGACTGAGGGTTTCTTGGGGGAAACAGGGGCCAACCCCCTCCCTTCACAGTCACCTACTCACTATGTCCTGGGGTCCAAGAACAGTTTTCCCAAGACACCTTTACTGCCACCGCACAGAATCCACTTTCCTCCCTCCCACTGTGGAGTCTACCCTTAGGCTTGTCTCACCACCCTGCTCCCTCCACCTCCCCTATCCCCCAACTCGCTTTGCTGGTTGGTACACAGTCTGCCAGCTGATTATTCACTCCTACCATCCCCCTACCTGCTGTCCATGGCCAAATTAGAGGCCTCCTGAGCAGTGAGACCTGGTGATCTTTGCAGCTTGACTGGTATTTCTTCCTGGAAGGACAAAGATGCTCACCATTTTCTGCAACGACCACACAAGTGGTATTTTAGGCTTTTGGGGTTTGGCCCTTGGGGTGATGGGAAGGATGACGATGTGGCCTCATTTTCAGAAAGGGCTTACTGACCTTTTTTCTAAGCTCTTAGAGGTGCGGTGGGGCAGAAGCCAATGGGTAAGGAAGGGCAGGCAGGGAGGATAAACTACACTTTAAGAAAGGTGTGGGGAAGGAGGCGGGGATAAGATGAGGACCAGGAGAAGTTTATTCAGAAAAGAAGAAGGTTCCAGTGCTGAGGTAAGGATGAGTGAAGAGGCCAAACTGAAGTGTGTGTGTGTGTGTGTGTGTGTGTGTGTGGCTGATCCCAGAGGAGCGGGCAGAGTCTGGGCCCTATGAGGGGAGGGTGGCCATGGCAAGGACCGGAAGGAGTCACATGAGGCTGGCGGCTGGCAACTGCCTGGCAGGCCGAGAGCAGAGTTTGAAGCCCAGGCAGTGCAGTGGTGAGGAGTTGTGCTGTGGAGGGGTGTGAGACTGCACAGCTGCTGGGCTGGAGGTCTGGGAAGGAGGGCACTCCGTGCCTAGACTGGGGTCACATTGCCCCTGCATCTAGGCACCCACCCTTACAGAAAGGAAGAATTAAAGTCCAAGCTTGTGGAACTTGCCAGCAGGAGTGAGAGTGGCAGTATCTCTGCAGAGGACCCCTCCTGCAGAAAGGTGCCCGGGAAAGCCCAGAGCAGCTGTGCCCTCATCTGTGTGTACCTGCCCTGGCCCCCAGATACCACCCTCCTGGTCCCCAGGCTGCAAGGGCCCCTGATGGAGGAGGGAACAGAGCAGGTGGCTTGGAAGAGCAGGCAGTGCTCAGAAGAGTGGGTGAGAACTCCGGTGCATCTGGTGTAGTGAGGAGGGCAGGAGTGAAAACTTCCAGGGATAGGCCTGCATCTGTGGCCTTGCTGATCTCCGCAGAGCATAATAACCTGAAGCAGAGCATTTCCGGCAGACACCGGGCACACCTGGTGCATGATTTCTTGAAGCCTTTGGCGGCACCAGCAATGCCCTTTGGCAGCACTTCGCCCCAGCAGAACTGCGTTCCAGACTTGGCTCATCTCCTCAAGCCCTGCTGCTGCTCTAGCGGCGAGCTGGTGTCATCTTCTAACTCCTGGTTGCCACTTCACCACCATTCACAGTGCCACCACAGGTGCATCCTGCCTTGCAGGACCATGTTCTTGGCCTGTCTGTGAATAGCAGCTCCTGGTTCCATGGGCCTGCTCAAGGTGGTGGCTCCTGTTCCTTCATTGGGCTCTGCTCTAACTCCAGCTCTCTCATTGTTGGCACCATCCCTTGGAGCCTGCTGTCTGCTGTTTGGTGCAGCTGCTCTGCTGGGAGCTCAGTGGACCCGGGAACCCTGTAGCAGGGTGCTCTAGTTCCCACTGCCCTTCCTGGCATCATGACATGGTGGAGAAGCTTCTTCCCCCAACCTCAGAGCAGCCTCTGCCGACTTTGGACTTTCTCTACCATATGCTTACCTCTCTCACCTCCACTGAGTTGGTGTACCTTGCTTAGGAACATGTTTCTGCTTGGGGTGTGTTGTGGCCTGGTTGATTATTTTCTGTCCAGACTGCGGGAACCTTCTTAGATCAACGGCAGGCTATTCCACTTTCCCACCATCCGTGTGCTCACTGGGGCTGTTGTGTCAGCCTCTGTTGAATGCTTTGCCTTGGCCTTCCCCGACCTCCTTCCTCTACCTTGCCACTCCAAGGTCCTGTTGGTGTAGGAGGCTTGGCTTCATGTTAGAGGTCAGCTTTGAGACCCCCCATCCTCACAGAGCTCTGTTACTGTGGCTTTTGTTTTAAAGTGACAGACATGTGACTCTTCCTAGTGTGGAAACTTGTGGAAACCGTGGTGGGGTCACTGACTGACTTAACGTCGCTGCTACTGTGTCTTGGGGCAGGGAGGTTGAGGAGAGTGGGAAGGAGCAGTGAGAACACTCAGGGTTTATTGATGATGTTTTATTCATTATATAGGTGCATTTGTGGAGCCGCAGACACTTACAAAAGTAACACCAGAGCTCACTAATCATAGACACCATAACAAGTGTGAGAACCATGAGCAGGTCTGCATGTGGTGGGAATTCTCAGGCTCTGGCACGATGGGTGGGCACATGTGCTGGAGGATGGCCCTAGCAGAGGCAATGTGAGGCTGCACAGGCAGTAGTGTCAGTGGTGGTGCCTGTGGAGTAGAGCTCAGAGGTCAAGGTACATCGTTCAGAGCAGGGGGTCTGGGGACCCACAGGGTCAGGTTCTGTGTGAGAGGGGAGCTGGTGGCTTGGGTCCTGGGCTCTGCAGTGTGAGAGGTGCTTTGTGATTTGGTTCTGTCACCGACAGCCTAGGGACATGATTTGAAGCGTGGAGACATTGCCCTCCTTGCTGATGCTGAGGGTCAGTGGGCACAGGCAGGCCAGGGGGTACAGCATCCGGGGGGGGTGCTGGCCAGGGTCCAGTGGGCGCAGGGTGTCATTACTGCTGCTGTCCATACCTCTTCTCTCCCGGACCAGACATTTATCTTCTCTTCATCCAGTACATTTTGGCCTCTCACTCTTGGTGAAGGTTTCCTTCTGCACTGTTTGAAGTCCAACACCCACATCTTGGCTCTGGTGACCAACATTCTACTTGCCACCATGGGCAGGGCAAAGAGGGAATGTGGGAATCTACAGTTTTAGGAGTGCTGAGGTTCCAGACCCGGGAGCATATACATGGTCAAAACTCATCCAGGTGGACCATTAGGTGATCTGAGATTCTGGCGGTCAAGGCAACAAGCTATTTAGGAACAAGTGGATGCACACCCATAAGGGCTGTGAGGAGCTGAAAGGGTGGGCTCCAGCTGGGCTGGAGGCTGAGTTGCAGAGGCCAGCTTAGGGGAGTCCTTCCCCACAGAGTTCATCAGTGCTGTCTGCTGGACAGTCAGAGACCTGCCACAGGGAAAGAAGGACAGGATGATGGTGTGGAGGGGACGTATGGACAGGTACAGTGGTGAAAGTTGACAGGGTTGCAGAAACTCTTCATCAGTGTTTATTTTTGACTCACTTTTCATTAGTTGAATGTTTTTTCTAGTGACCTGCCAGTTTCACCCTTGGCTTCTCCCCACTCTCCTCCCTGATATTTTTTTCACTCATTTCCTCACTTATTTTTCTTAATCTTTTCATGTACTTAATCTGCCTTGTCTCTTTTAACCTGAACTTAAAGCAAACAGGAGTGATCCTTATACTGTTCTGTTCTATGTCAAATGGAAGCAGATTGAATGACCCCGGGCCCTAGAAATCTCAAGAGACAAGATTAGGTACCAAGTGCTATGTGTTAAAGACATATGCCTGCCCTCAAGTGGATTCTAATCTCAAGTCAGCCACAAAGCAGAACTGCTTTGCTGCAAAGTGTGGAGATGTGCCAACAGACAGGTACCCCTGGGTCCTTTGCCCACTCAGGAGACATTTCTGGGTGCCCATGTCGAAGGAGCCATGGATTAGTAATGAACAAGGACATTCTGCCCTCTGGCAGTCCTCCTTAAGAGATGAGGCAGGCAAGAAGGCAATGATAATACAGTCGGGAGAGGCAGTGGTCCATGGGGACAGTGTGCACCTCTTGTTATGGTGAGGTCATGGGCTGGGTGGACCTCCTGGCAGAGGTGGCCTGTGAGACTGTACTAGTGGGACAGTAACACTGAGTAGACATTGGGCATCTTCCTGGAAGAGGCTAGCCCTGGCAGAGTGCTTTGTGTGAGCCCTGCCTTTCATCTACAACTGCTTCACTGCTTCACATTAACAGCTTCTTGCCTGGTTAAGGGATGGACCTTGAGTGCACAGACTACTTAAGTGCCCGACTTCCCTGCATGGTGGGCATGGGTTTCCTAGGCTGCTCTGTTGGCCTTTCCAACCTCTATCGTCTCCTTGCAAATGATCTTCAGCCCTCGAGCAGACAGCACATGCACCAGGGATGAAGGAGGAGCCAACTTCCTCATCCTCTGCTGATGACACCCAGCTAGGCAGGGCACTACAACAGGCACTGGGGGGGGGGGGGAGAAGAGAAAGCTGTGGGCCAGGGTGGCAGATGGCTTGGAGCACTTGCTGTCTTCAGGCCCCTCTACCTTTGTCCGGTGCCATCTGAAGCTACCCGTTACTGTTTTTAGCTTGGCTGCCCAAAGGCTGGAGGAGGGAGCCTTTGTTGTCACCTAGGAATGCAGGGTATTTTTAGCAAAGCCACTCAAGCCAATCGGCCTCAGGCATGTGCTTTGCATTCTTCCGGCCACAGGCTGGGTGGTGGAGGGCTGGGTACCCACAACTGGAAGGCCACTGGCCCAGCTGAGATATCCATGGGAAACAGGTGGTGGCATGTATAAGTGGCACCCTGTGGTCCCTGGGGAGTTTTGTTTTTTAACATTGTCAACTTGCTCCTGCTCAGAAGCTATGGCCCAGGTAACAGGGAAGTAGATGCCAGCCAGGGGGGAGTGTGGAGAGAAGGGTCCTGAGGCCAAGCTGCCAACCTGAACCCTTGAGTTGTGTTCCATGGGCCTGAACCCAGAGGACGGTGGCAGAGACGCGAACACTCACGGATCCTTTCTCTTGAGGTTGAAGGTGGTTTGCGGTTAATTATTTCCGGTTAATTCACATGAAAGAGCAAATGAGCAAGTGTTTGCTCTCCTTTTGTTCATTCGCGCTGTAGCAATGTTCCGTTCTTAGGAATCGTTCAATTTAATCCTCTCTGCCATCTCTTCCCTGTCCAGCAGCCTCCCTCTACCCCACTTTGCACCCCTACTTCTTTCAGAGGTCAGGAAACCTAGCCCAGAGGTAAGGTCATGCCCAAGGTCATGTGATGAGGGCGGCTTAGGGCAGTCATCTCCCTACCCTGCACTGTTTCTCCATTGTTTCTGTACTACCTGGGATCTTGCTGTTGTTCCAAGTGTCTACACAGGCAGGATTGCACTTGGGTCTCCCCCATGGAGCTTTCAGCATCCTCCTTGGCTGTCTATTTGGCTTCCCTGGGGAGGGCGTGGGTGGGATTCCTGTGATGTGCACCCACCCAGGGCATATTTCCATGGGTTCTTCTGTGACCCACACTCTCGAGGGAAGCATTTGGATGTGAGGGGCCAGCGGAGGCCCACAGTCTGGGCCTGGGTCCTTTGCTGGGGGTAGGGGTTAAGTTCACCTGCAGGAAGGACCCTGTGGGGCCTGAATGGGATGGAGGCAGTGTGGCTTTTGGCACCTGGGCCTTCTGTGCTGAAGTCTCTCTAGAGCTAGTGGTCAGCCAGCTCCCTCCTCCCGTGGGCCCTTGTTCTGCTTTATAGCTGCTGCCAGGACTCCTGGTCTCTCACCTGGCTCCAGGTCTCTCTGTGTATTTTGTCTCCCCAGTAGATTAAAAAAAAAACATATACACTTTGGTATAGCTGAGTGTTTACGGAATGCTGCCCTGCCCCCTGCCTTGCCCTTGGAACTGGGGCTGGTGACTGGGGATCTTGTGGCAGGGCTGAACCTAAACGATCCATTTCTCCTTCCACAGACATAGTGCCCAGCTTGGATGCAAGCAGCTGAGTAGGAGAGGGTCCCAGACATGCCAGCTGTATGGGCCAGGGGCACGTGTGCTGATGTTGGCTGCTCTGAGGGACATGGGTTCTCCCCACCCCCGTCTTCTGCTGGTGTCTCCAGGAGACAACTCTTGACTCTTGAGGGGAACAGGCTCCCCATGAAATGGGATCTGGCCCTCTATACCTCAACATCCCTCTGGAACACTGAGGATGCCCAATCCTAAAATGACAAGAGGGATAAATTGGAGGGTTGAGGGCCTTGTATTTGCAGGTGGCAAGATTCCCAGGTGGGGAAGGTGAGGGATGGCCGTAGCTCCCCGGGCCAGAGACTTCTCCATTTTACTCATCCCTGCCTCCCAGCTCCCCTTGTGGCCCGTGCGAACCCCTGCCAGGTGTGCTGATCTGAGGATCTGTGAGTCTGCATGTGAGGCACAGGCAGATCTGGACTTGCTGGAAGGTTGGAAATTGACAAGTTAAGAGACAGTGAACTTGAGGTCCTCCTGCATTGAGGACGATCAGGACAATGAAAAACATATATTTTTTAAGTTTAAAAACCTTTTAAAATTGAAAACACTCCTTGAGTTCTGCTCTCTAGTTTGGGAACGGGATGTCAGCTGCCTGTCAGCAGCTGCTGGCTGCTCAGGGGTCTGGTGCTCTTGCTGCCTGCTCTGCTTTTGAGCCCTCCTTCCTGAGCTGAGGTCTCACTGGAATGGCCCTGGGAGTCACTGCTGTGCGTTTCCCTTCATGTTGTCCTAACTTGGTGTGCCATCTGCTCCGACTTGCGGCTTGGATGCCAGCAGCGGAGCTCCTTGGGCCTGAAAACGTGTCCAGGGCTCAGCCATCCTCACTCAGGGGCCTTCTACTTCCTTCAGTTCTTAACTGGTGGGGAACACATTGCTTACACCAAGTAAGTCAGCAAGATGGAGATGCTGATTTACTTTTGGAGATGTGTCACACTGCCTGGGGTAAGAGGGGCTGCTCTGACCTCGGACCACTGTTTAGGAGATGGAATCACTGTTGTTCCTTCACACAGGGTCAGCCTGCCCTTCCTCTCACCAGGAAGCCACCCTGGGGGAGAAGCCTTTGCTCCCTGCTTGCAGACTGACCTCCCTGCCACAGTTCAGGTTCCTTCATGGGGAGCCGGGGCTCAGACATTCCTGGCTCCAGAGGTGTACCCTCAGGAAAGAGGGGGGCAGGAAGCAGAGTTGGAGGCCAAGACACAGTCCCTGCTGGAATGAGGGCTCTGGAAAGCAGGTTGCTCCCAGGTGGAGGCAAAGGGGCTGTTGTCTTTGCACCCCCATGCCAGCCCTTACGGGCTGTCTGCAGGGTTGGGGTGTCATTGGGGGTGAGGTGTCTCTGTTTTTCTGAAGGCAGCTCTGTCAGAAGAGGGGGCTGTGAGTCAGTCTTTAGAGTGGCTGGCGGGCAGCAGTCGGGGCAGGGCTGTGGGCTGGTCCCTGGTGTGGACAGAGCCAGCA
The DNA here is from genome assembly GCA_004024945.1 of Uropsilus gracilis. Classification (NCBI taxonomy): domain Eukaryota; kingdom Metazoa; phylum Chordata; class Mammalia; order Eulipotyphla; family Talpidae; genus Uropsilus; species Uropsilus gracilis. Next base: position 122,871 of record PVHY01001951.1, on the reverse strand, counting down.
CGTGCTGACGACCATGACCTTTGCCCCTCCCCCCCTTTGCCTTCTTGCCTGAATATTGCAGGCCCCCCTCAGAGGCTATCACTGTCTCTTGGGGCAACCTGCCTGACCAGGCCACACAGGGTCAGTGAGCCTTGACTGTCTGCTGGCGAAGCAGCCTCTGGGGTTGGGGAACGCTGCCCAGCCTCACCTGCAAGGACTGAGAGGTGAACCTACAAATCCAAAGCCACTTGTAAGCCAGCCGCTCAAAATGGCACCTGGTGTGCAGGCTCCCCCTTCTCAAGCCATGCTGATGGCAAGGAAACGCGGTTCAGTTACCCTGCCCGGGCAGGACTGCACACGCTTCTGTCTCACAAAGTCCCATCAGAGTGACTGCAGATTCCCCCTTGTTCCACCCCAAACAACAGGGTGGGGACAGACTGGCAGAAAGAGGAGGTGGATGCGGCTGCCCTGTGCGGACACAGACACCCCTTTCGACTCGTTGGCCACGAGGCAGTCCTTCCCATGGTTCTCATGGAATAAAACCAGGTGGGAAAGCAAGGCGGGGCTGTGGGTTTTGACCTTACCAGGGTGTGTGGGGAAAAGGTCTGCTCTCCAGCTGCACATCAACCCTGTTCCTCTGCTTTCTCTGTCTCTTCTTTTAGGACTTTGTGTGGGCACTGAGATCTCCAGACAAGTGAGGAAGCAGGGGACCAGGGTGCAAAACCCTCTGCAAGGCAGCCCCCTTCTCCAGGGTCTCTGGAGTTTACCCCCCAACCTGTCATCCCTGAGTCACAAAATGTCGGACAGAGCTGCTGTCCTGGAGAGAAGGGAGTTGGCGCCTGGTTCTCAATCATGGCAGTGATCCTGGAAGGCTTCCTGTTTAACATTTTATTTGCATTAAAAAAAATCGTCAGCTTGTCTGAACTGGAGTGGACTCTAGCTGTGGCAGGTGGAGGGTGGGGGCTCCCACACCCTGCCGCCGGGACTCCTTAGCAGCGGCCATTTTCCACAAGATCCTTGTGTTTGCTTGGCAAAGTCCAGGGTGGGAAGAACACAAGCTTCTCCTGCCAGATCCCGTTAGCTTCAGTAGCAGCGGCAGCAGTGGCGCAGGTTCTTAGAGAGATGTTTGGCCAGAATGGCAAGAGTGAGATTTAGGGGTCCTATGGTGTCTCCAGTGACAGTCCAGCCCTCTTCCCACCCCCACCCCCCAAGTCTGTGGCCAGATTCAATGATGGGGGGAGCTGGCACACCCAGAGGTAGAGGTGGAGGGAGCACAGGACAGGGAACTCCAAGTGGGGTGAGGGAATGGGAGAAAGGACTTTGGGGGGGGTCTTGGAAGCCATGCCCCCTCTGCCACCCAGCCAAGGGAGGTTTCAAGGGTCACATGTCATCTGCTGGGGCTGGAGGGTGTCCAAGGGCCTGGAGCTGGACTATGACCCTGAAGGCTGCATCCCAAGGGGTTTGCGCTCCAGGGTCACAGCATACCGCCCAGAAGACGTTGACACAACAAGAGGCTGGTGGCCAGAGTGAGCAGGAGGGGCTGGGGGCTTCCCACTGGCCCTGTGGTGAGGTTGCTGGTGCCAACACTGGAGTTCATGGGGATTCTGTAAGCAGGGGAGGAGAGAGGGGATAGAGGGACCCCAGACTGGGGTGTGGCCCCGAGAGCCGGGTCAATGGTGTGATGAATATAGTGGGCGAAGAAAGTAGACAGAGATGATGAAAGTGGGCAAAGAACTTTTTGCTCCATTAGTTTTTAATTGTACTTCTCCATTTTTATGATTTAGGAAGAAACGAGGAGCAGGTGACCCACAGAGTGTGCTCACTAGATGGTCACCCCTTCTTCCTGAGGTAGGGGGAGGCAGGTGGGGACCCTTAGGGCTAGAACCACTTGAGGAAAGAATGCCTTTCATCCCAGGGTAGAGGGACATTGGAATGAACTTCCTTGAAGTGTGAGGGACCATTTAAGAGCCAAGAGCAACCACCCACCAACCATCCAACACGCAGCCCTCTTACAAAGCACTGAGTCACTCTGAGCTGACCACAATGAGGGGATATGCTGAAGGGCTTCAGCCATGCATCCTCACCCTGGCCGTGATCCAGAGGGCTCCACCCCCTCCCTCCTCCATCCTCCCCCCATACCTGCACCAACTGATGGGTCAGGCTTCATGCCATTGAGGAAGCAGACTTGAGGGTTTCTGCCTGCCCCAGTCACATGAAGTTGGGGTTTTAACTCAGGATTATCTACCTGCAGGACCTGGAGGGAGCAACCCAGGATGAGGGTATCCTCCCAGCCCCCATGGACCTTCTTGTGGTCTAACACCCTGCAGGCTGCTCAGCTTATCAGTGTCTTTAGAGCTTGAGGGAGGAGGACTACCTCAGGCTGCTCACCCTGTGGTGGTAGTGGTAGGGTCTTCCGGGACAGAGATCTCTCATAGGTACCTGTGTGTGTGTGTGTGAGAGAGAGAGAGAGAGATGGAGAGAGAAGGAAGAAAAGACTGAGACTGGCATCATCACTGGGCACCCCAGGCATTCACTGAAGGGGTTCAGGTGTGTGCTATCTATCCCCCCTGCATCAGTGTGGGAGTCAAGGATGGAAGGCAAGGTCAGGTCACTAAACCTGAAGGAAGCCTGGACAGGGATGCAGCCACCTGTGACTTAGGGTTCTGAGACCTGGGAACCATGTGAAAAAGCACAATGGTTGGTGCCGTGCATGCATTCAATGTGGGCAGAGAACATAAAGAGTTCATTTTCCCTGACATGCCACCGATGCCTAGTAAATACTCTCTGATCCATTGACTATTATGGTGAAACTGTTGCAGTTTATATGACCCCTTGTAAACCCAGGTTTGTTCTAGCGTTTTAGAGTTCTCACTGCTGTGAACTTCTGCTTTTCCAAGCAGGAAGCTGCATGCCTGATTTGGTCCCTGTGAGGGTGACCCTGGAGACCATGGGTGCCCATGAGGAAGAAGACTACCTCTTCCTGCGGCACTGACCATGTGCTCCATGGCCCAGGGTCAGCCTGACTTCTCCAGAGGTGGCTCATTTCCTGTTTCCAGGAAGAGTTAAGGGACTGTTGCTTCCTTGGAGTCTCCAGGTACATGGAAGCAGCCTGGTAGATGCGTTGAGACGAGTGACTCGAACATGGTCTCTGTGAGTAGGGTACATGTCAGCTTTCTCAGGCTGCTCTATCTGCTCTGCCTGGCATGTAATGGGTGCTCTGATTGAGCCCTGTTTCTGCAGATCTGGGAGCCCCACCGTGAGCTGGCCCCTCATGGCTGCGGCTCTTTTCCAGTCTTAATCTTCCCCTGCTACAGCCACAAAAGCCCTGGGGGGAAGGTGAAACCACAATATTAATCTACCAGGGAAGAGGGAAGCCTTGTGCAAACTGTGGTAAATGCCTCTCAGGGGAAGAAGTTGCACCCCTGACACTGTTTTTGCCCCCCAAGTACCTGCTGTCTGACTCTGCATCCATACTCTATGGGGTACACCTGTTGATGCTGGTGAGATTGGATTTCATGGATCCAGGAAAGCATGGAGGGGAAATAAAATGAGGAGGAACGTGGAGGCAACTGCAAGATGAGAGCACCGGTACCTGGCTGAGGTGTGTGCTTACCTGGTGAAGGGAGGAGCTGTGTGTGTAGCTGCTTCTGAATTGTAGCAGCACCCTCTCCCTCCCCTAGGGGATGATACCCTCCATTATATGGGGTGCAGCAGCCTCAGTCTTTGCTTGAGTTTCCACAGAGAACATTAACCTCACCACCTTGTGCCTTTCACTCCTCTGGGTGGAGGGCTGTGGTGACTTGAATCAGGATGAAAGATGCTGGCCACAATCAACTCTCATGGCCCTCTCATGGTGGGGCTCCTGGGTTTGCAGCAATGGGTTTCAGTCATACACAGGCCTCATCCCTGAGGCCAAAGGGAAGGTGCTCTGGCCTGTGCCCTGATGGCACCAGCAGGTGCTTCTGGATGTGCAGCCTGGTAGTAGCCCCTGTGAACCAGTGGCCAAATACCTTCAGGTCACATTGACCAATTTCTGGAGCTGGTAGCACAGGTAGAGAGTGCCAGCCAGGTGATGTGACCAGAGAGGAGCTCCTAGGGAAGTGGGGCAACAAAGGTGGGTGCATTTCCCCATTTCTACTGGGAGTGGAGGGGGTGTGGCATGAACTCAGCTGGGGTGGTGGGTCAGAGGTCAGAGACAGGGCCAGATACAGTGGGCCTCGAAGTTCCCTAATTGGCTGTGGCAGCTGCTCCAGTGGTCAACAGCTGTGATAAGAGTGCCCCAGACTTCCTGAGGGGCAATAGCAAGCATAGTGGGTTGGCGACCTGGCAGGTCAGCACCGCCTGTTCTGGGGACCCCCTGGCATGTTCTGTGGGTGCTGAAAAATCTCCCTGTTTATTCCCTGTGCACGTGTGTGTAGAGTAGGATCAGGACAGCTACTCCAGGGAGCCCCCTGAGGGTGTGGGCAGAGTGGCTGGCTGGGCAACTCCTCAGCATGCTGTCTGCATGGTCAGTTCCTTCACAGGCTGTGTTGCTCAGACAGGACACACTGGCGTCAGGCCTCAGGAAGGTCTTCACCAAGTTCTGTCTGCAGTGAGCTCTGTTCCAGGTCACCTGTCCTCATGGCTGCAGAGTGATGTCATATGGTTGCAGGGGCTGAGGTGAAGGTGGGGCCAAGAGCAGACTTCTCAGTCATGTTGAGGAGAATGGAAAAGAGAGGGAGTGATGCCTTCGTGCAGTTCCTCAATGAGGGCACTGAACCTGAGCAGGCCACCGCAGGGGTTGTAAAGACTGCAACTCCTGGTTTCTGGATGTCTCTTCTCTGCCTGAAGATCCTTTCCCTCCCAAGAGGTGGTGTCTTGACCTTCTCACATGCTTCCCGTTGGGGTAAAGTTCTTACATCACATGGTGGTCCTTGCTTCCCTCCTCAGAAGCTTAGGGATATAGGCTCACCTCATCCTGTCCTGTGGTACCTGGGCACTTGCAGGCAGCCTCATCTGAGCACATCTGGGCAACTGGCAGCTTCCATTTACATGTGGCTTTCCATCTGGGGGAATCAGTGAGGGCCGAGAGGGGCAGTGCCTGTCCAGTGATCAGTGTCCACGACAGGAGCGGTGGGGCTTGATCACAGAGCGGACGTGCCCAGGGACTGGTGGCTGCCCATGGGCCCTTGCCCCTTGTTGTGCCTGTTGGCTGCTTCTCTTGAAATCCCATCACCTCTGTGAGCTCTCAGCTGTCCTTCCCACAAATCTCTTTTCTGCTGAAGTTGGAGCTGCTCTCTGTTGGTGACAACTGATAATTGGGCCCAGGCAGTGCTCCCCAGGGGCCCACCGACCTTTGCTATCGCTTCTTAAATTCAGAAGTCTTTGGAACATGTTGCTGCTTGAATTGGGCTTATAAATCATGGCTTCCTGAGTCACAAGCTCCTCAGGAGGGACAATGTTAAATCGTTCTTTTCCAGTAACATCTTACTTTGTTTGCTCTGTAAATATTTATTGAATGATGAACAAATGGGCAGCCATGTGACTGAGTGTGTGTATTAACTATTGAGGTGCAGTGAATACCTGAGAACTTTGTGGCTTAAGACAGCAAAAAACACTTACCTCACACAGTTTTTGGACCTAAGAACATGGAGTGTGTAGCAGGGTAGTCTTCTCCCACGCTTTTCATTGAGGCACTGGTAGGAGTGCAGTGTCTGAATACTGGACAAGGTGTGGAAACCCCAGAGGCACTGAGTTTCCCCTCACGCTGCTGAGCCAGGTGCCATTCCCCATCCCATCCCCGTGGACCTGTGCCTTGGCTTCTTGAGTGTCTTCACAACATGGTGTTGGTTCTCTTAAGCAAACGCCTGAGACTGAGCAAAGCATAAGCCAGAATACCACACTTCTTGTACTGCAGGATCTTCATGGGGGCAGGTGGGCTTGAGTCAGTGTGGGAAGGGACTTGCTGGGGACCTCCAGGAGGTGAGAATTGTCTATATTGTCTCAGCTCTGTGAGCTGCTATTGGGTTGGCGAAGACAGCCGGGAGTGGTTTTTCAGAATCAGAGCTTCCCTCAGTCAGTGACTTTGGAGATCACAGGGGAAGCAAAAATGGATGCTGGTTAATTGGCTCTGAAGACCAAGACCAGGGGTCTGCTTTCTGTAGTCAGCTGGTCTACCCCAGAGATCTTTAACTTTTGGCTTCTCAGTGTGGTGATGGGGTTGACATAATGATACCTGTCATGCATTCTCTGACCCCAAGAGGTCTGGGGAGTGGGGTGGGGTGGCCAGCTGGCTGGGGAAGTGAGCAACGTGGGCTTGGGAGCTTCAGTTACAGTCCTTCCCTGGGATTACCTCGTTATTTACAAACTTTCTTCCTTGTTTGTTCTTCCTGTTGTGACTGTAGTAGATTCTGCTTTTTGGAGCTAAAAATGTAAAGTGGGTAAAGTCACATCCCTCTTAAATTTGTGTCTGCTTGAAACCTTTGAGTGCAACTTTATTGACACATAGAGTTTTCCCACATGTGAGTAAAATAAGGTAAGAGCACATGGGATGAGGTGGGCCAGAAATGAAAACAAAACAAAACAAAACGAAACAAAAAAACAGAGTCACAATGAGAGACTGGAAAGGACAGGAGGCAGAGACAGAACAGAACAGAGACAGAAGTATTACCTCTCCACACATGCTGGTGGTCTTCCAGGGAGCGCTGGGAGGTCGACACTTGGAAGGTAGGGTGGGTAAGGACCTCCTGTTTCTCATTGAATGGCTCCATCTGAAAAGGTCATGGCAAAATGGGACCTGTTCATCTACAGGCCCATTCACTTAATCAAGGATCCATTCATTGATTAACTAATTACCTAAGTTATGGATTCAGGCTTGACTGTGAGCAAGCCAGTGTCTGGTCTTTATTTCCTATTCATGACTGAGCTAACTCCTCTGCTCTGCCAGGGAATCATGAACTTTCCCCAAGACTGAGCCCTTTCTGTCCAGGTAGAAGAATCTGCTATATTAATTCATACCAACTTCATCTATTATTAGTGAACGAATGGACTTTTTCCTCAAAAGGGTGTTTCATGCTAAAAGCGCAATCTGGAAAATACGCTACCTTGTGCAGGGTGTCTGCCTCTGTCCTGCGGCTCAGCCCGAACCCCTTGGAGATGGACCAGACACAGCCTTCCCCATGCAGTCTGAAGCAGGGTGAGACTGGGCTTGGGAAGGAGATGTGGGGGAACCACAGCAGAAGGCCTAGCCCAGGGGCTCCGCCTCAAGGTGGTGCTGACTTTGAAAGCGCAGTCCACCCCTACTCCCTTCTTCTGGGGCTCTTTAACACCAACTTGAACAGTCTGGCAATGGAATCCCTGGTTCCCCTCCCATCACCATTATTTTAATAAACTCCAGGATTGTAACTGTGGAGCCTCAGGCTTCAGGAATGCAGCCCGTAATTACCTCGCTTCTAAATGCTCGTGGTAATGGACCAGTGAGATTGCTGTGTGGCTCAGGCGCAATTCAGTTCACAGGCCACACACGCGGACCTGGCACATGAAGACGATGTAGACTCTTTGGGCATTGCTAACTTTTACAGCACCCTGGAAAGCGCCAGGGCACCTCTGGGAGGAAGAGGTGTCACTGAAGCCTTGGACTGTGAAGTGATGTGACTCTCTCCTCTGACTGCCCACCTGGCCCCAAGTTAGTTGTGTGGAGGCTGGCAGCTGCAGGGTGACTGGGCAGCCCTGTGGGGTCTGGCACAACCTTAGGTGAGGTGCTGGGGAGGAGGACTGCAGACAGGACCAGGCTGGGTCTCTGACTTCAGGGCTTGGTATCAGGTAGGGCAGACCCCACCAGTGCTTCAGAGCTGCGCGAGGATACTGGCTCTAGATGCAAGTGGGGGATCTGGAACTTAATGGACCCTTGAGTCTCTTGCTGGGACAATGGGGCTATGGACTGTGTTATGGGTAAGGTGATGGCTGAGCAGGCTGGGAAGGAATGAAGTGCTAGGACAGTGGGAGAGGCTAGGGGCAGACCACAGTGCTGGCTCAGCTAGGGAAGCAGGAGGTTGGAGCAGTGTGGCTGATGAGTGAAAGGGACAGGTGAAAGGAGAGGGAGGCGCTGGAAAGGTAAGTCAGGCTGCAGGAAAGCCAGGTCTGTTCCCTTTCCCAAGGGAGAGAGCCTGTGCAGGTTTTGGTGGTGTTGCCCTGGCACTGAGCACTGGGGGTCTGTGTAGCATCGTGCTGGGCAGGGGCTGAGCCAGGGCAGGGTGACTCAGGGGCGCCACACACAACTGCCTGGGCTTGCAGCAGCCCCACCCTTCACCCTGCCTTGGCTGTGTCCTTGAAGATGGATGCAGGCCAGTGCATATTTCTACCCCTATAAGAGCCTCTTCTCTACCCCCTCCCCATCCTAGCTTATGTTCTGAGAGGGTCAACTGGCAGCTCCAGAGAACTTGACCTTGGGTTGAAGAGCTAGCTGCAGGGAGGCTGGCCAGGGGGCTGCAGCTGGCCCTGTACAGGTCTGGGGCACAGAGCTCCCCTGGGCCTGCTCTGTCTGCAGGAACAGATATGTGCTGTGGCATCCCTGCCACCAGGACAGCTGCTGTCCCTGCTGGGAGTGGCCTTGGGCTCCACTGACTTCACCTCCGCTGCCACTCCCCCTCCTGCTGCTGTCTTTCTGTTGCTCCCAGACCCTGACTGCCTGCAGAGCTCCTTACACATTTGCTACAAATCTTGATTTCCAGATTAGCTACCATGCACACAAAATGGAGCGTCCCTGATTTGAGGAGCAAAAACAGTGATTACTAGATTGGTTCTCTCGCATAGAATGTGGAGGAACAAACAATGGCACACAATTTTAGCTTGTATAGCGTCTTTCAAGCCTCGCAATGCCCGCTGGGCCACAGCGTGTAGTTGCTGTAAATAATACAATCACCCAGAGAACCGCTTTACTCGTGGCCTTTAGCTTCGTCTAGTCCTACCACGCTGAACTAGTGAGGCTGGATGAGGGAGATGGGGCAGACCCTAGGCTAGAGACTCCAGGGCGCAGCTGGAGGGAGCTGGGGATTCCTGGGCTCAGGAATGGGCATGGTCTGCTACCCTCTACTCAGGCAGGCAAGGGAGACGGAAGGTGGTCCTAGAGAGGGATCCTGCAGGGTTTCTCCTCCCTGCCAGGACTGGGGAGCAGCAGGGAGATGTCTGGGCAGGAGCCGTGGACCCTTTTGTGGAAACAGTGTGGACATTCTTCAGAAACTCAAGACTAGGAATGTCATGTGATCAGCATTGCTGGGTGTTTGTCCAAGAAGCCAAGGGCACTGATTGGGAGAGGTGTCTGCACCCCTGTGCTCCCAGCGGCCCATCTCAGGACCCAGCGCCAGTGGGAATCCCTGTGAAGGACTCAGCCAGGCAGCATGAGCCCAGGGATCCTCTCTCATCTCCCACTGGATGTGAACTCCCCTCCTGACCAGGGCCTCCGAGCCCTATTGGGTGGACTTGCTCCTCCCCACGGGGGAACCCTGTGTGGCAGGGAGAGGGCAGGGTCCTTGTGCCTGCTGCAGGAGCCCTGCTTAGCATCACAGGAGCCAGGCCCTGCGCCTGCTCCTGGGCTGTCTCTGGAGAAGGGCAGGGGGCTGAGGTCTCCAGTGGTCAGTCAGTCTGTCTGAGTCTTCCTGCATGGCCTGGGGCAAAAGACCACCTCTGACTCAAGCAGGCAGGGTCACCACTGGTGGGTTTCACTGAGGACCCTCTGGCAATCCACAGGTTAGCGGCCCCATGGGGCACGTAGTGTGCCCCTGATGGTGCAGGGTTCCTGGTGTTCATCTTTGTCACTGGAGGGTGGTTCCAGTCCCCTGGAGGTGCCTCTGGGGTCGGAGGGGAGGCTGGATGCTCCTGACCCTGCACTGGATCCTGGGGATGTCCAGGAGCTCATTCTCATTTTCAAGTTGCTGTAGTTTCGCTCGTCAGTTCCTCCTAATTTGGGTGAAGTTCGCCATATGGAGAGCAGGGAACAGTGTTAAAAAAGCTTTCACACTTAGATAGCGCCGCGCTTTCTCTGCTAAATGAGGACTGTCTTCCCAGAGCAGATTTCACACGCAGATCTCTGATCTCTGGGGTGTCGGGTTCCCTCCTCAACAGAGCTGGGTCGTGGACATTCTCGGGGCCATTGTCTCTGGCCAGTGGGGCCAGGCCCACCCCAGGAGAGACCCCATCTTCTCTTTCTTCCTGGGGGTGGGGTCTTCCAGCTCTGCTTCCCAGGCCAGGCCCGTGTGTGGAGTACCCCCACCCCGGCTCTGGGCTCCCAGCCCGGCTGGGACTCTCTGGGGATCCCTCTGGATGCCACTCTGATTTCACGTCTGGAAGGGAGCTGCGTTGTTCTGAATCAAGCCCAAGCCCCCTGTTCCCCAACCCACCGCGCATTCTCTAGAACTTTCTCTCCCAGCCAAGACATCTGCCACAGTGTGACTCCCTGCCCCCTCCCCCACGTCTTCCTGGCCTACTGCTCCAGCGTGCCTCTTTCAGTTGTTAAAAATAAATCTCTTCATTTGTCTGCTGGAGACGGAAATGTGCTGCTGTCCTTCACCCCAAACACGGTGCCCTTCCTGCGCAGCTCCAGGGCTCTCACAGCCAGTGCCACCGTGCTCCCGCCCAGCTGTCACCACAGGGCTGCATCTGCCCGGAGGGCTGAGCTGAGCTGGGGCCGGGCAGCTTGTCCTCCACGCCTTTCCTACTGGTGAAGAGGAGAGTGGACCCAGCCACCGTTTACTGAGCTCCTACTGTGTGCTAGGCCTTTTATTTGTCTCTCATTGCCAATTTACAGTGGTCAGGGAAGCTTTTTGTGATGATCCAGAATTTTAAAGACGCAGCCCCTGAGAATCAGAGAGGTTAAGTGACTGGTGCAAAGTTGCACAGCTAGTTAGTGGCAGAAGCAGAGTTCAAACCCAGAGCTGCTGACTCCAGATCTGTGCAGCTTTCATCGGCCCCTCCCCACTGCATCTTTGTGCTAGTGCCCTATTGTGCCAGGAGATGCCCACGCTGGGGTCAGAAGTGAAAATTGCATGGGATGAGTTGGGAAGAGAGTCAGCCCTGTCCCGGGCTGCTGGCTGCCTGGATGGGGTCTAGCATCACAGATGGGGAGGAGTGGCTGTATGTTGGGGCTGTGGCTTTGTCTCAGTGGAACCCTGCCACCCACGTGGGGTTGGCTGTCCTCGGGACCCCTGCACTGCCTGGCAGAGCCTGACTGTCACCCTGTAGGAGGAAGAAGAGCTTGAAATTGCTTTTGAGATGTTCTCATTGATTTTCTTTAATGCACAAAAACATTACTGTTCACACATGGGTTTAGTTGAGGGGACAAAAGAAAAGATTTGACAGGAATTTAGGGAGCTAGGTGGAGCTCAGGGAGGGAGCCTGAGTGCCTTGTCGATTGCCCTTCAATTTATCAGTATTTTCCTGGAGTTCCTTTGCAAAGCCCTCTGCTTAATCTCGCGGCTGGTGGGGGCCTGGAAGAGATGTGTGGCTTCCTGGGGGCCCTTGGTTTCCAGACCAGCTTGGGCTGCATCTCTGCCTCTGCTCTGCTGAAGCCGCGGCCTCGGCACGGTCCTGTTTTTCTCAGAGAACATTTGGCCTTCAGGGTGGACTTCTGGGTCTCCGAGAAAAAGGGGGTGACAGTGGCGTATCTGATGCCCCGTGTGGGCGTAACATGAAATGTGTCACCTGTCATTTATAAGGGGGACAATCTCACACATCACCCAGCTATTAGGAGGGCCGGCGAGGTGCCCACAGTGCTCATAGGGAGACAAAAGTGAAAATAAAAGAAAACATTACAGCTCAGGTCTGTAAAGAGAGCCACCCTGGGGAGAACAGGAGAGGCAGGAAACAGACCTCCACCTCAGTCTCTGCACCTGAGGGTGTGCACAGGGGGCTCAAGGGGTCCTCAGGTGAATGCTCTCCTAGCCCTCTGTGTAGTACCCTCCTCAATCACCCTGGGTGGCTCCTGGTGTGGTCTGTTGCTGCTGCGGCTGTCACAGCGCTGCAGTCTGGCTCACTCATGACAACAGGGTTTCTTGTCCCACAGCTCTGGCCACCAGAAACTTGAGATCAAGGTGGCAGCAGAGGGGTGCTCACTGGGAAGGCTGAACGGGCTCCAGGTCTCTCCTGGCTACTGATATTTCCTTGGTTTGTGGGGACACAGCTCCAGTGTCCATGTGTCATTCGCCTTGCACTCATGTGTTTCTGTCCAAACGTGCTCTTTATATAAGGATTCAAGTCCTCTTAGATTAGGGTCCACCCCAAACATCTGGTCCTCCCCCACAGCCTCCCAACATTCTCTTGTCCCTTGCTTCTACTCCCTCTCTCTCAGCCTCAGAACCCACCCCATGTTTACTAATGTTCCTGTGTTTCCGTAAGTATGTCACTTTGTCAGCTGACCTTTATGTAAATGTGTTTGTCTTGGTCATTCTGACTTGCTTTGCCGCACATCACCTCCTGGGCGTCACCCGCGTCACTGTCAACAGCAGCCTCTTCATCCTTCTTCTGGCGCACGGTGTTCCACGTGTGGCAGACCCGTTGCCTTGACTCGGCCTTTCAGCAGGGGTAATGTGGGCTGTTGCCATGTCCAAGCTGTTGTCCACACACTGCAGGAAACACTGCAGAACAGGTAACTGTTTGAGTCGATGGTTCCACGTGCTGTGGACAGGTGCCAGGAGAGGGTAGCTGCATCTTACAGTGTACTACACAGGTTTAATATTTTCAGGTAAACCCAGATTGTTTTCCATTCTGGCGGCAACAGCTCACATTCCCACCATTTCAAGCATTTTCAAGTGTACAGTTCAGTGACTTTAAATACATTTGCATTATTGTGCAACTCCCACCATCCATTATTGTGCACCATCCGTGTCCAGAATCTTTCCGGGAAACTGTATCAGTTAAGTGCTGGCCCCCCAGTTGGCCTCCCCCAGCCCAACTCTGGGAATCCCACGGCTCTGTGTGCCTCATTTCAGTGGAACAGGAATTATTTGTTGTCTCATTCAGCACAGGGGTCATGTTAAAATTTTTGCTTTTTTTTTTTTTTTTAAAGACGCAATATCTTCCAATGTATGTATATATCACATTTTGTTCATCTTTTGTCCACCGATGGATATTTGGGTCATTTCTACTTTTTGGCTATTCATGCTGCTATGCCTCTTGGGGCACAGATACCAGTTCACGAACCTCTTTTCTTAATCTTTTCAATCTTTTTCAACTTGATTCAGTAGACCCAGAAGTAGAGTCCTGGATCCAACCTCCTTCACCTTTGGTTACCGTAGCTTAAGACTCCTCTTACATGTTTGTTGAATGAATGTATTAAGGAGTGAATGATTGAATGAGGATTGTAGTCATGAATGAAGCAAGACAAGAAACAGGGAAAGAGGGGGGTCTCTTCATCAGCGAGAGACCCACATGTAGGCCTGGAAAAGCTCTGAAGTGTGGAGTGCAAACAAAAAGCCGGTCACCTTGCCCATGGGATGGCTTTGCTTAGGCTGATGACAGAAGCAGTTTAGAAGTGCACACTCCAGATCAGGAGCTCGCACCCCCTTCTCCAGCCATCTGAGAAGCCTCTCTCCTCCTCCTGCTGGCAGGCATCCCTGTTCCCTGTCCCCTCTGGTCGGAGACGGGGGCTCCGTGTTTCTGTGCATGGGCACCTTCCTCTAGCCTCTGGCCCCATTCACATGGGGTTTCTATGAATTTTCCAGGAGGAAGGAGAGTGGTCAGATTTTGCAAGGACTTCCCAACCTGTCATATGTCCTGGGTCTGTGTTATAACAGCAAAGAGTCAACCAAGACATATTCCTAAGAATGTCCTTAAAAATACTAGCATCAAGGAAGTACCCATAGACTGATGCTATTGTTTTCCCACAGCACTTGGGACATATCTGGAAGTCTGGGATCTGGTCCGTCAAGGAACCACTGTTCCCATAGACAAACCTGGAGTCTCAGCAGCAGCAGCAGGGATCTCCATGGCTTCTTCAGGTACCTCCTCCTCCTCCGATCCCTCCAGACCCCGCACCAGGTGTCCATCTCTGCTGCCTGGAATTGACCTCTTCCTCTGCCCCTGTGTCCTGCCCCTTTTCCTTTGAACGTGAGAGTCAATTTCCAATGAACGTGTGACTGAATGCAACTTTATTTGCTTTTCTTTTGTTTGAAGCTGAGGACAAGCTGCCCATCTTCCTTCTAGCCTGGAAGCTGGTAGGCTGCGTTTGGCAATGAGCCAGGATGGGAGAGAAATGTGCCTCAGGTAGCAGATCTGCCAGAAAAATTCTGGCCAGTCTGAGCTCACTCACCCTATTCTTGGTGGCAGGAGTTTTGCATTTCTCTGGGCAACTCTCCTCTCATCCCCCAACCAGCCCCTAGGAGACCCCGATCCTAGGGGTGGCTGTGTCAGCTCTGAAAGCTGCTTCTCATTTTGTGTCAGCTCATCATTCAGATGTGGCCACCAGCTTGACAAGGAGAGGCGGGCGAGCAGGAGGGTGCCGTAGGGGGTGAGACGTGCCAGGCCTGGCTGCATCCGGGCTTGCCGCTGCAGACTTCGCTTTCGGGAGCGTGGCGCCTTGGTGACCTTCTCTCTCAGATGAGTAAGGAACCAGCGAGGGGAAGGACTCCATTTCTGCACCAGCTTTCAGTCAGATCAGCCAGAAGCAAACGCCCGCTTGGGGACCTCATGTCTGTTCTTATTCTGCTCTTCGGGGGGAGTTGGTGGAGGGGCCACCAGGCTGGAGGAGGAGGTGGACTGGAGCGGAGGCAAGGGGCGGAGGGGCTGGGTGCTGGATGGTGGGCTCGAGAGCTCTCCTGCACAACCAGATTAGCTCGATGTGAGCATTCCCATGCCAAGGTGCTAACGCAATAATACATGCGAGTTTGCCAACTTTTCAAATTGAATGTATTTGATTATTTGCTTTTAATTAGTGTGAGTTTTGGAGTATGTACAGGATTGTCAGGGATGCACGCAAAGCTTCCTGCAGTCCATGAAGCCTCCCCCGGTGGAGACGTCCAGGATTGTTCTTTTTTAGCTGTGGAGAATGAGATTTAACAGCTCTGTTAGATGTTTGAGCTCATCTCCATTGTGCCTCTGTTTCGACCTATTGGCAAGACCAATTCAAGTGAGAACAGAGCCCTCCTTCCCGGACCGATTGTTGAGAACTGCTGCTAAGGAGCATTTTCCCGCTGCACTTCGGCTTTCCCTCCGCAACCCTGTCTGTGTTGTGCGCTCTTTTCTTTTTCTCCCTGGAGCTGGCTGCTGAGTTATGTCTCTTCTCCCCTCTTCCCCTAAGGATGCTTTGGGAACAGCTGACACATGGGAAGGGGCGGGGGGGGGCGGGGAGAGGAGAAGAAATCTGCATCTTAGAGGCACTGTGAGGGCTCTTCGTTGCCGCTGAAGACAAGGGTGCCCTGGACTTGGGGTCTGTCCACACAGCATGGGCTGCTTGGCCATGGGCCACGTGCATCTGGGGGTTGACTGGGATGTGAGACTTGGTCCCTGAGCTCCAGCTGTACCTTGGGGGACAGGTCCTCCTGTTGCATCCCCCACCCGTCCACATCCCCCCATCTTTCCTTTGGCTGCTGTGTTAATCAGGTCGTCTTCCTGCAGCCCTCCTTCTCTGGGAGTTTTGCTGTCTCGGTTCTTTTCAAAAGCCAAACAAGTCCTTCTTTGAGCCCCCAAGTTCGGGGAGCAGAGCAGAATGGAGGAGTCTAGGATGCAGCCTGTCTTTTCTCTCTCCTTCTGGTCTGTTAGCATTTGCAGAAGAGGAGGAGGAGGAGGCGGCGGCGGCAGGACGGGCGGCTGTCTCGGTCTGCACCGCCCCCCCTCTTTGGGCCCATCTCTCGGCTCGCCTCTGCTCAGCACTTGGGGATGTGGACAGAGCCCGAAGCCCACGCTGGCACGGCTGGCCACTTTGTCCCTTCTTGCCCTGCACTCACACCCCTGTTCCAGTTACTCACAAGGGCCCGGAGGAACTGCATAGCTGGAAAGCAAGACCCCTAATAGACATTCTGTGGACAGCCGCCGTTTACCCATTACCTACACAATCTCTCAGTTACGTTCAAAAAAAATCTTTCCCCCCCTTAACAATAGAGAGGAACAAATGGTTGACAAATAACAACAGCAGCAGCTCTCCCACAAAAGCACGCAATTATTACAATTATACTATCCTTGATTAGGCTGCCATGCATTGCATTTCGATGTAATTGATGTTGTAGGTTGACACGTCGGACACCAAATATTCTCGCCTGTCCCTTCTCTCTTTTGTTTCAGAAGCTGATTTGCATTTTCTATGCTTTTAGTAATGAAGACTTAGCACTTTTCCTCCATTAGAAAAAAAAAGAGAGATACAATAATCTGCGACTCGGCACTTGTTTAAGGATTCTGACCCTCGAAAATACCACTTTGCTTCACACATTAGCTGCTTACAAAGAAGGAAGCTAATGTATCATCTAATTGGGCAAACCACTGCATCTGATTTCTCTCAATCAGACTATTAGCTTCGTAATTACCCATCTGCCTCGTGTGGAAAAACGGCAAGGCGCACACCCAGCTAATAACGTTCTCAAGAGCCCTCCACCACAATGAGAGGAGGCGACGTGGAGGGACGTGGGCTCCGACCATTTCGGTGCCAAGGTGGTCGCACAATGCAGGGGGCCTCTGCCAACCTTCCCCCGCCTGAATGGCTTTCATTATTTGTCTTTGACGAGCCGGAGTTTGGGGATCTGCTCGGGATTGCCGGCCCCGCGTCCGCGGCGGGTGCTGGAAGAGGGTGACCAGCGCGGAGGCCTGGGCCAGGCTTCCTGGGGTCTCCATGGTTTCCTAGGACTGGGGGGGTTGGCTGGCTTGGTGGGGGTCCTCAGAAGGAATAAAGGTTCCCCCATGACAGGAAGAGCTGTGTCTCTTTCCTTCTGAGGGCCTGGGCCTCCCTCCCCACATAAACCCTGCCAGGACCTCGGTCTGCGTGGCTGGGACCTGCGCGGGAACCGCTACTTGTCCCGGTTCAGTACGGTGTCCTGTTATTTCAGAGCAGCAGTGTTCCCAGGCCTGGGAACTGTGTGACCTTGGGCAAGTCACAGGAGACCTTGCTCCTGGTCTGCAGGGTGAGGCTGCAGGGTCTGGGGTACATGGCAGTGGGTGTGTTTGGGAAGGCAGGTGGGGGTGATTTGGGACCAACCAACAGGAGTGAGTTGTTGGGGTTTCTTCACCCCTCCACTAGAGTAGCTCAGCTGCTGTTTCACATTTACTTGAACAAAGAGTTACAGCCAAAGATTTTGAGATCAACTGAACATGGTCTGAATATGGTAAGGATGCACAACTCTACACGCATCGCCAGAGGGGGAGCTGTGCCTATGCTGGTGACACCAGTGTTTGCATCTAATACTTGCTCTGTTCCACCCCTAGCTCGAAGGAGGTCCCGTGCCAACAGAGCCTCCTATGGTAACACAGAGAAGAGCTTGGCTTGTGCGTGCGCGTGCGCGCGTGTGTATGTGTGTGTGTGTGTGTGTGTGTCTTTTAGTCAGAGTTTAATTATGATATTATTTTAAGGACTCACTGGTAATTAACCCTAAAGTGCTAGGCTGAGAATAGAGGTGTATATATTCATTTCATGGAAACCATTTCTTGAGAGCCCTACTGTGTGTTATGGTGAGATATTCTATAGACTGGACACAGTCCCTGCATTTAATGTAGCTTTAGGTGGTAAATGAAGTTAAGTGTGTGTCTTAGACAAGTAACAGACTAGCTCTCAGGACTCGTTTGCTCTTGCATAAGGCTTGTCGCCCAGGGTGGGTGATAGCCGCTCACAGCTGAGCATCTCAGCCCAACGACCTCATCACAATGCTCAGGCTGCCTGCAGCCAGTGTCCCACAGAAGAGTTTGGTTGATTGGAGACATTGTCCCTAGCCTATCTTAAGAACCACATGTATCTTTTAGGGGTTCAGGAGCCCGAGGGAGGTGTATTAGCTAGATTCTTATTTGTAAAGACCTTCCAAAGTTTCCTTCCAGGCCTCCATGTAAGGAAAGATTTGACTTCTCCTATACCATCTGTACACCTTGTATTTTGGAACTTACCACCTTTTCCTCTTTACTTTGACTGTTAAGAAGCCCAAAAGTCAAAATTTTAACTTATCTCTTACAAAGGTTTAAAAGGACTAGGTGACATATTTCATGTGTGAACACCACTGAAACATGATCATTTTTCTGTCTATAATCAGACTTTTTCCTTTGTCCTCACTCCTGCAATTATTTATTTCTTAAACCCTTTTGTGTGATAAGCATATTTGTACAACATCTAAATACTTACTTTACAACATCTAAATACAGGTTCTGCTGGAAACAGAAACCAGAGAGTTTGAATGACTTGTCTGACTTACACAGTCAAGAAATCTTTCTTGTGCCAAGAGCAGCTCTCCCAGTTGTCTTCATGTTAGTTGTGAACTCTGCTGAAGCTACTTTACCTTGAGATCTGCCACAGCCTCTTAGCATCTCTTGGCAAGTGTCTATCTGAAAGGCTGTTACTAAACAGTCTGACTTCACCATGCCCCACCAGAGACAGAGGTGAGTGCATCCTCAGCCCCTGTGCTGTGGGTTGAAAGTGCCCCCCTCCCACCCAGCACTCTCTGGGTTGCTCTGTGGGGGCTTCTGAGAAGCCAGTGTTTGGCGTGCCTCTGCCTGCCCTGAGGCCAAGGTCAGGGAGACTCATAGTTGCTAAATGACATGCTGCAGGGGGGAAGCAGGTCCACTCAGGCTGCTTGGCCTCTGCTCAGCATCTGCAGGTGGGGGTGCCCTGTGAGGACCATGCTCCCCAAGGCCCAGAAGAAAGCCTCTTACTGGGGGCTCCACAGCCAACCACCTGCTTGTGACATGTTTGCAGCTTTAGTCTCTGTGGCCCAGAGGTCCATGGGGTCTGACCTCATCTCCCCCAGAAGGAAGTTCCAGAGACAGAAAACCCCAGATCTCTTTGGAGGAGATCTCCCTACTCTTTCTTTCCCACACCCTTCCCCATTCTACCTTCCTCTTGAAGTGTCATGTAACTTACTGTCCTTGTTTATTATAATTCTTCTGAGATTCTCTTGCCATTGTCTCTTCTCCACCAGCAGACACCTGGGGTAGGTGGGACCCACATTCTTGGGACTGCAAGACTGTCTGAGCTCAGCTCTGGAGTCATTCCTGCATGAATGCTCTAAGAGATTCCTCCCTGTCGCTTGTACAGGCGTTTCCCCAAACCCTCAAGGCCTCCTTCCAGCAGCTAGATTGCCAGAGCCTTGGTCCCTGTTCCCTCAGTGTTGCTGTCCATCTCCGGTGGTCTGGATTTCATCTCCTGCTTAACCACATTGCTTACT
The DNA here is from genome assembly GCA_004024945.1 of Uropsilus gracilis. Lineage (NCBI taxonomy): Eukaryota > Metazoa > Chordata > Mammalia > Eulipotyphla > Talpidae > Uropsilus > Uropsilus gracilis. The sequence continues at coordinate 103,576 of PVHY01001951.1, read as the reverse complement.
GGACTTTGTCGATGCTTTTGGAACCATTCCTGACTGTTTCTGCAATGGCAGTTTAGCATGAACTAGAATCTCGAAACTTTCAAAGTGGAAGCAGTGATTCCAGGGCTGGCAAGATGGGGCGGTGGTGAGGGTGGCCTTGCTGTGCTGCCCCTGCCTGGAGCCACTTGGCTTGAGCGTCCTCCAGCCACTTTCCATTTCCTGATGAAGAGACTGAGACTTCAACCAGGAGAGAGGCTCGTCAAAGGTCAGAGCTGCTGGCAGGAAGCTCCAGGTCTAAGAAACTCTCAGATTGAGCACAATTTCTATTTTCCCATCTGAAAGGCAACCCATTTCTATCCTGGAGAGAATGGCTGGACAGAAGAAGATCAGGACTTAGCTCCCTGATCCTCTGGCACTTTGTTTTCATGGTGCAATTTCATGATTTTGTGCATGGTACCAGGAGTAACAGGACATCAGATACCCCAAGAGATGCAGAGGGCAGCATACACCCGCCAGAAGAATTTGGCACATAGAAACAATCCTGTAGTTATAGACTATTCGATTTACCTTTGTGGGGACCCTCTGGTGTCTGGGGCTCCGGGAAGGGGTGTTGTTTACGCCTCATGCAGGAGTCGGGTGTATGTGACATCCATCTCAGCATCTGGACCAGGTCCAGTCTAGAGATTTTTTTTCCCCATCTGCTTCTGGTATTTTAAGTAAAAATGCTTGTATCTGTGTCCCTCAAGTCCTGTTGTGAATTGTAAATCACGCCGTTATAGGTGGTAAAACCACAAAGTCAAGCAACAGTCCACGAAGCCACAAAGATTCTCTGGAGTCAATTTTTTGGTTCCCGTTGATCAATTTTATTTTTTCTCCTTGGCCACAGGCACACATTAAATGGCACTAATTCAGTGAGAAACTCCTGAGGCCTAATACTCCGAATGGTACAAATGGCAGTGCTGCCCTCCCAAGAATCAGCGTTGTAATGGCCACTGCACTGACCTGCCCCTGCCATTCTCCCCTGTTCCGCCGGCAGGAGACAGTCGCAGACACAGAGTGGGGGCAGGCAGAGAATGCCTTAGTTCAATTAGTTGTAAAACCAGGACAATTTCAAGTCAAAAATTGCGTGGTTGCATTGGTTCTTTTCTGGTAAGGAGATAGATGTCTGTCACGTACTGGGAGACGGCAGGAGGGAGAGGCGCCCACTTGGTGTTCAGTGACATGACCGGTCTTGGGGCTACCTCATGGCAACATGTCCTCTGGGGCTCTGATTTTTCTGATTTTTTTTAGCAAACATTTAAATTCAAGTACAACATAAACACACATATTTAATTCAAGTACAACATACATACATGTATTTCATTCAAGTACATATTTGCATAATTCATAGTTGTACAAGATGATCAATTTTTTTAAGTGAACACACCTGTAACCCTCCCCCCCATACACACACATCAAGAGGTAGAGCTTGTTAAATGCCCAGAACATTCCATTCCTTCTCTCTCCTCTCATTCACTGCTTGTTCTCACCTTCAAACTGGTTGTTCCCCCAAAGTATCTGCTACTCAGCCTCGCACCCCCATTCATTGTTCAGTACCCGTGGTATTTCCTAATTCAGTGGATATTGCATTTGTGAGGTCCATTCACATTTGTGTGTGGCAATGTTTTTTTCATGCCATTGTGTGTGTGTGTGTGTGTGTGTGTTTATTGCCTATCACTTACCCATCTTCTTTTGATAGACATTTGAATTGCTTTGAGTTTTTGACTCAAAGTTGCTTTGGTTTTTTGATGCACATTATGTGTGTGATGTCGGGTACATACTATGTACTACAGGATGGAGGCAATGAATTACAGGGCGATGTATGAACAGGTACTGCAAAGGCAGTCGAGTTTTTCAAGTGTTTGTACCCATTCACATTCTCACCTGCAGGGTGCTGTTTCCCCACATCCTCGCTAACGTTTGAGATGGTCATGTTACTCTGCCTTTTCTGGTCAGCATTACTACATCTCATCAGTGTTTTCATTTTCATTTCTATGATGGCTAACGAGAATGACCACGTTTTTATATGCTCATTGGTCATTTGGATATCTATCTATTTTTTTTTTTTTTTGCAAAGTGCCAGTACAAGTCCTTTGCCCACTTAAAAAAAATTGAGCCCTCTATTTTTCTTTATTGATTTGTTGTTCTTATGGATATAAGTCCTACACACATCACACACATGTGTTTGCATGCAAATACACACACATTAAGTATCTTCCCCTATTCTGTGTCTTGCTTGTTCCAATGCTATATTTTGATGAGCTTTAATTATTAATGAAGCACAATTTAGCAATGATTTATTGAAGTACAATTTAGCAATGATCTTGCATACATTCTCTTGGTTGATGCTTTAGAATTGTGCTATCTACTACATGAACCACAGCTTCCTATAACATTTAAGTTTCTTCTACCAGTTTTATTGAGGTGCATTTGACATATGCTACCAGTACACATTTTAAAGTGTGCAGCTGGCTAAGGGTTGACATGTACATCTGTGAAATATTAACATAATCAAGATGATTAGCATCCATAACTTTTAAAGGTTTTCATGTGCCCCTGCAATCTCTTCCTTCTTCCCTATCTGTGTCTTCTGGCGACTACTGATCTATTTTCTGTTATTACAGATGGTATTTTGTATGGTTTGTATTTTCTAGAATTTTTATGTATGAAGAAGCATTCTTTTTCTTGGTTATGGTTCTTTCATGGTAATTATTTTAAAGATTTAGTGCATTACTGAATATATTGGTATTTTTTCCTTTTCATTGCTGAGTAATATTTTATTTGTATATGGTATATACTACCATTTATTTATTTCATTCACCAGTAGGTGACATTTTAAGTTTGGGAATATTATAAGCAAAATGCTGTGAACATGCATTAGTTTTCTAGAAAAACTTCTAGAAAAACTTCTAGTTTTCTAGCAGTAGAAAACTGCTGCCATAGCAAATTATCAAAGACAGAGTGGCACAAAACTATACAGATTTATGAGTTTACAGTTCTGTAGGCCAGAAATCAGACACAGTTCTCACTGGCTAAACTCAGCCAGTCAGCAGGGCCATGTTCCTTGCTGGAGAGTCTAGAGGAGAATTCACTACCTGGCTTCTAGTTACTAGAGGCTATCTGCATTCCTTGGCTTTGGGTCCCCTCTCTTCACCCATCCTCAAGTCAGCAGGATTGCAGCTCTGACCTTTCTTCTGTTGCCTCATCTCTCTCTCTCTGCTCACTGTTAATAGATGGTCTATGTTGTTAATGATTCAGGGCATGTTAGATTGGACCCACCTGATTTCCTCATTTCCAAGTCAGTAACATTAATAATTGCAAAGTCTCAAAGTGAAGGCAACACATTCATAGATTCCAGGGATTCTGGTATGGGCATGTAGGGGATGTAGCTTTAATTTTTCTGCTTATTCTATTGATGTCCATATGCTTTAGTTTCTCTTGGTAAATGCCTGGGAGTGGAATGGTTGGATCATATGGTAAGTGTGTCTCTAGCTTTCTAAGAAACTGAAACTATTTTCAAAAGTAGTTATAATTTTGTATATTTTCATGGAAAGTTCATAAGCTTTCCAGTTGTTTCACATACTTGCCAACACTTGACTCTGTGTATCTTTTTTTTTAACCCTTTTAGCTGCTGTATAGTGGTATTCCATTGTGTTTTAAATTTTAATTTTCCAAATGTTTAATGATTTTCAGCATCATTTCATGTGCTTATTTTCCAGAACCTACTTTCTTTGGAGAAGTGTCTGTCTAAACACTTTGTTCATTTAAAAATTACTTGCTTTATAAGTATTGAGTTTCGAGAGTTATAAAAAGTATTTTGGGCTTAAGTCCATTCTCAGCTTTTGAACAAGCAAATATTTTCTCCCAGTCAATGGATTGTGTTTTTATTCTTTAAACAGCATCTTTTGAAAAGCATGAGATTTAATTTTCCTAAGTCCAGCTTATCAGTTTCTTCTTTTAATTTTTGTTATTATATCTAAGAACTCTTTGCCTAACTGAAGATCACAAAGATTTTCTATTTCACTTGTAAAAGTTTTATGGTTTATGTTTTCCTTTAACAAAATTTAAATAACGAAAGGTCTCCCATACTTACTTATTTGACTGCCATTTCCGCTGCCTTGCCAGCATTTGTATAGGCCTTCTTTCTGTCTTGTTCCATTTCTTTCTTGAAGAACTTCTCTTTGTGTTTCTTGTAATCTTGTAATCTCCTGATGAGTTTTGACAGCTTTTTTATGTCTTAAAAAGTCTTCATTTCACCTTCAGTTTTGAAAGGTATTTTCACTGGATATAGAATTCTAGGTTAACAGTTTTTTTCCTTAAGAACTTAAAAATGTGTTTTAGTGTCTTCTCATTTGCAATGACAAATCTGCTACCCCTCTTATTTCTCTACATAGTTACTTTTCCTTTCTGCTTCCCTTTAAGATTATCTCTTTTTCAGGGGTTTATCACACTGAATTCTGATGGGCCTTGGAGTATTTTTATTTTTATTTCCTGTCTTGTGGGAGTTCATGGAACATTTTGGATTTGTGGTTTGAGGACTTTTCTCTTATTTGGACCTGTTTCAGTCATTATTTCCTCAGCTATTTTTTTTCTTTTTCTGCTCCCTGTCCTTCAGCAATTTCAGTTTTTCATGTAATTATACTACTTGAAATTATGCATCACATACTTCTACTCTCTTTGTTTAAAAATAACCCTTTCCTCTGTGTGTCATTTTAGATGATTGTAATGTCTTTACATTCATGGAACTTTTCTTTTGGAATGGCTATTCTGAATTATTTCATCTAGTGTGTTTTCATCTCAGACATACTTTTCATGTCTAGAAACTTGATATATTTTTATATCTCTCATGCCTCTACTTAACTTTTTGTCCATTCAGAATCATCATAATGGTGACTTTAATCAAACCATTATCTGCTGATGCTAACATCTGGGTGAGTTTTGAATCTATTTTAAATGACTTTCATCCTCATTGTTAGTTTATCCTGTTCTTTGCAGGCCTAGTAATTTTTATTTTGTATCATACATTCTATGTTTTACACTGAGTGCTCAATATTTTTATATTCTTATAAATATTCTTGAACTTTATCCTGGGAAGCAGTTATTTGAGAACTATGATTTTTTGGGCCTTATTTTAAGTGTTGTTGGACTGACCAGGGCAGTGTTTAGATTAGTGTCTGCTTACTGTCCAGACAAGACACAGTGAGAGCTCCATCTGATGCCTTGTGAATTATGAGGCTTTCCGTTTCGGCTGGTGCCAGCAGGCACTGTTCTTAGCTTTGTGTGAGTGCCTGAGACTGTTTGCTCTGATCCTTTTAGTATCCTCTGTGGTCCTTCCTGGGTCTTTGAGGTGTCTTTATTCGTGTGCTGATCAGTCCTCAGTTGAATACTTGGTGGACCTTTGCAGATGTACTGAGTTGTCCCGCCAGAAAGCAACCATTTCCTTTGATACTCTTTCCCTAAACCCTAGAAGTCTTGGTGTCCTTGTGTCCTAGAGTCCCTGTCCTCACCCCAAAAGTGCCTTGGACTCTGCTGGTGTTTCTTCTCCCCATTCAGCACCTGGAAACTCATGCAAAGCAACACGTGAATGCAGACAAACAGCAACTCTCACTGCTCCCACCTCTCAGGGCTCACTTTTCTTTGTGGTTGATATTAGGTGTCTAGAAAAGTATTGCTTTGTATTTTTGGTATTTTAAAATTTTTTTTTCAGGTGGGAGTATAAATCAGGTTTTCTAATTCATTTAGATTGAAAACAAATAGTCCTTGTCACAATTTAGATTTGAATTATTTGATATGAACAAAATTTAAAAAAATTCAGTTCAAAATTGATTTAAATGGCCATGTTTCAAGTTTTTAAAAACTATATGTAATTACTGCAACAGTATTAGTTGTGTAGATGTAAAGAATTTTCATTATTGTGGAGAGTTTATCCAGACAACTCTGTTATAGATGTATAATTGTTGCATTTTTTCACAAAAATACCTGGGTCTGTTAAGGCTTGTGACTAAGGGTCAAGTTTTCCAACATGGACATCTGGTTATATTGTTTATCTTGACCTTTGCATTTCACTAAAATGAACTTCAGTGGAATTAATTCCCAGAAAAAACATGCTGGGATATTGATGGAATTGCTTTGAATCTATATATCAATTGGATGAGAATCGATATTTTTAAAACTTGCTATCTTCTCATCTCTGAATGTGGTTTATTCCTGGTTTATTTAGGAAAGAAATTATCCCCTAATTTCTTTCAGTAATAATGTTTGACAATTTTCTGGGTAAGGTGTTAGATGCCTTTGATTAGATTTATTCCTATGTTAGTTATTTTCGTAAATGGGTTCATTTTAAAACTCCATTTTTTAATCTTTTGTTTTTGATAGATGGAAATAGAATTCATTTTGTCCATTGACCTTTTATCAGTGACTGTGATGAAATCCATTATTTATTTGAATATTTGCCTGTTGATTATTTTTGAAGTTTGTGTGTAATCAGTTATTATTCTGTGAATAGTGACAGTTAACTTTCTTCCTTTCAAATCTTTATATTCTGTATTTTGTTCTTGCCTTATTATACCATCTAGGATCTCCAGGAGTATATTGTTAGAGTACTGTGATGAAGAATGTCTTTATCTTCATCTCTGGGTAAAAAATTTCAAAAGTTCACTATTGAGTGAGTATTTATTTATTTATTTTGGTAGATAGTCTTTGTCATATTAAAGATGCTCCCTTTTTATTTCTTGTTTGACTTAAAATATTTTTACTTGATTTTTAAATCATAAACAGGTGTTAGATATTATTCAATGCTTTTTCTGCATCTATAGATGTGATTATATTTTAAATCTTTTTCTTTGTGACTAAATTACATTGACATTCAAATTCTAATTCAACATTTTATTCTTGAATTAAAATATGTTGCTCTTTATCTAGTATTCTTTTTAGGTATTACTGGGTTCTATTTACCTAAGTTTTTCTGAGTAAATCATTTAAAAAATAGGCTTGATTTTGTTCTATTAGAGATATTGGCTGCTTTTTTTTCATTATTATGCTCTATCTGTTTTTACTATCAAGATTATTATAGTTTTATGTAGTGAACTTGGAAATGTCAGAATAAGATCGCTTTTATTTCTTTCTGAAATGACTGGGAAAATTGACTGATAAAGCTGTATGAGCCTGGAATTTTCTTTGTAAACTTTAAAGTATTAATTAATTCAGTGTACCTAATACTGACTCTTTGGATTTTTATTTGTTCTGTGTCAGTTTTGCTAACCAGTGCTTTTTATTTTATGTGTCTCTTTTGTTTAAATCTTCTACTTGGTATGTTTTGTATTGAATTTTGTTTTTATTTTGTAGCCTTTTGAACTAGGTAATTGATTTTCATTATTTTCTACTATATACATTTAAGCTGTGTTTCCCTCTAAACATACTCTAGTTGTATTTTATGTTTTAATAATGCTGTCTTTTATCTTTCATTTCAAAATGTCTTCTGATTATTCACTTTGATATCTTCTTTGACTCACTGGTTGTTTATGATTTTCCTCCATTTTTTCCCCCTCACTGTGCCTGTCTCTATATTTTCTGCGAATCTTTCCTCTCAGCTGAATAACCTTTGCTTCTGATGTGCTAATCTGCTGTTAAATTCACCTCTTTAATTCATGATATCTGTCACCACATTTTTTCTCTCTTAAGAAATTACATTTGATTCCTTGAAAAATAATTCACTGGTGAAATTTCCATTCTGTCATAGATGCTTTTATAAACATTAGTCACTTTCATTTAAAGGTCTGTGTTTGATAATGCAAATAACTTGATCCTGTGAGTGTTGTTATTGTCTGTTTTTTCCTCTAGATTTTCAATCATTTGGTCCTTTCTTTTTCCACACTTTATAATTTTTGATTGAATGCTAGACAATGTATTTGAAAATTTCTAAGGAGCTAGGTAATATTACCCACTCCTGGAGATTGTTTGTTTGCTCCTAGCTAGGCAGAATACAGGCAGATTGTTGGGATTGTCAGTTTCAGGTTTCACATGAGTCCTATGTTGGCTCATTAATTTCCATTTTCTCCTTGTAGTGTCTCAACTCTAAATCTGGTGAATAATTGTGGCTAACCTACCTCTGTGGGCCTATATTCTAACTTTATTCTTTGCTCCATAAAACAAATAAACATTTTCTTACATCTGTACTCACACTGTAATTGTTTTCTACTGGGTGTCTTAGCTTCTCATCAGGATGACTTAGGATTCAGCAAGTGCTTTGAAAAGCAAAAGCTACACAGAATTTTAGGCTTCTTTTGCTAAGTGTTGGCCACCAGAGCAAGGTACGAGAAATGAACTGAGGAGAAGAGATTGTCCAGCCACAGCAGGGGGTCAAATGGAGATATGGACCATGCGACAACTTTATTAACAAAAGAAAGGAGTATTTATAGGGACACAGGGTGAGGGCCTGTTGAATTCCAAAGAAGAAAAACAAACTTGAGAGACAATTAACATTCTAAAGTCTAAAAGTAATTGAGGGAGGGGGAGTGTAGGCAGGTGGTGGCTATCTCTGATTAAGAAAGTCAGCTGCACCAGTGCGTCTCAGAAGCTTATCATAGTAAATCAGTTCCAAGTTTTCTTAGGGACAGTTAGCAAGAGAGGTTTTCCTTATCTCGTTTGCAATGATTTTTCTGGTTTGCAAATGGTGCACAGCAGCTAAGGTCCTCTTTCTCTAGGAGCCTCATGTCCTGAGTTATAACCACTTCAAATTGTACCTTCACAGTGCTCAGCTGCTCTTGACCATTTCTCGGGGCTCAGCCTCTGCGCCTTCTGATGTGAGTAGCCCTGAACATTGGACCCACCCCTCCTTTGTCGGAATTAGACTTAGGTCATGGTCATGCCAGGATCCTGATATAAATATGTCACATCGTGACATAGTGCCTGGACTGTAAGAGGCACTGACAAATTTGTGGAGTACATACATAGTGGAATAAATACATGCATGAATTGGCCAGATTTTGTGAACATACCTCTCCCATGGCAACTTGTAGGATCCATTCTGAGGTTGTAAGAATCTGGGCTTCTGGATACTGTGGGGGGTTCTGGGCTATTAAGGCACATGTTACTTCCTAGAAAGCAAATGAGTATTTCTCCCAGCCCCCATACCCTTCCCACAGGCCACTATCCTTAGCCCCACCCAGCCACTGCAGAACTGATAGGATTGGTCGTTTGGGACTGTGAACTTTGTAAATTGTTCTAGCAGCTTTGCTGGGGCTGAGGAATAAGACTTGCAAATGCTGTTGATTGGGTGCTTAAACTCTGGAGTGGTGTTCATCTCTTTCTCCTCCTAACTGGGCTGTCTCCCTAAGGCTGTGTCTGCCTGGCCATACCACCCTGAATGCGTATCCAGTTTCCTATGCAGAGATGTGTGGGCTTTCCTTTTCTGGAGACAAAGGACTGGGTCAAAGTGAGTGTTGGGGAGTTTGGCTGTCTTGTTGTCTGTTCCCATGCTAACCTGCTCGGGCTACCACAGCAAAGTCTCTCACACTGGGTGACTCAACCAAGAGGCATTTCCCACCTTACGATCTGGGTGGCTTGAAGTCCAAGGTTAAGATACCAGCAGGTTTGGTTCCTTCAGAGGGTGATCCGAACAAGCTTAGCTCCTGGGGATACGAGCTGTCTTAAGGACGAATCTTCCGTGTCAATGGCGGCAGTCCTGAACCTTCCCTGGCTGGTGTCTTTCACAAAGCACCTTTCTGGGTCTCCACACCGTCTTTCACTGTGTCCAAATGCTCCCTTTTTATAAGACACCCCAGTCATTTTAGACTACAGCCACCCTGATCACTTCATTTTGATGTGTGACCTCTATCAAGATGCTGCCTCCTAATAAGGTCACCTTCGCAGATCCTGGGGGTGAGGACTCCAATATCTCCTGGGGTGGGGTTGGGGGGACACAGTTCCACTCAGTGTCCTCTCTCGGGATGCCCCCTCTCTGATCCTGGGATGATGGGCCACATGGGGCTGGTGTCATCAGAATGGTATTATTCTGGGTTCGTGCATCTGTGACATGGGGTGAGGGTAGATGGGTGCTCAGCACCTGCCTGTTTTTCAGTCAGCTCCTCTGAGTGATCTGTGGAGACTGGAGAACTTTCTGTGCTTGGCACAAACCACCATGTTCTTTCTGGGAAAGGGGGGCCTGTAGGTGTTGGTAGAAGGAGCTCTGTCATGTCTGCCTCTGGGGCAGGATAAGCCGGGATACGAGAAAGACAGTGTGAGCTGCAGATGGAGGAGCTGTGTCTCTGTGCAGGTACTGATGTGGAGCAGGGGTTCTGCATCCAACTTCTCCATCATCACTGGGGCTGTTAATTGCTGGCAGAACTCCCTAACCTTCCCTGTGATTGATGGCTGTTCTATGTGAGGCAGAGGGGAGGCGCCCACTCAGCTTCTCACATGCACGTCCACTAGTCATGAGGAGACTCTTCTCTTCTACTTGTGAGTATTGAGGGGCTTGACTCTGGGCAACCAGCTTGCTCTCTGGTGAGCACGTGGCTTCTCCTGGTGGGGAGGATGGCCTGGCGGTCAAGGGTTCAGCACCCAGAACCTTGGTCAGACTGACCCACCACTGGCAGCTGTAGGGCTTTGGCTTTGACCTGTGTTTGCCATTTCCTCTAATGCTGGGATCTGGCTTGCTGGATCCCTAGGAGTCTAATCTGAGGTGTTTTCGTCACACACCTAATAAAGATAGCCTTCCCTGGAGCAGGTGGTAAGTGTGCACATCTGCTCTTGTGTCATCACAGGCAAGCGTGCTGAGGCTTGAGGTGGCATGGGCATGCTGTGAAAACCTTGGCACTCACTAGGATGGGGCCCTGCCCTGGAGGACGGCTTTTACTGCTGTGGTCCCAGTGCCTGGCATGAGGCTGGGTGTGGTGGTTTTCTGTTGAATAAATGAATGAAGTGCCATGTTGCAGGTGACTCAACATGGGTGTGGACTTAAGTCTAGCAGTGGGACTCCCTGTTTCACAAAGATGGAGGTCTAGAGAAGAATGGGCACTTGGCTTAGTTAAGCCAGGGAATGGTAGGGCCCCTTCCCCCAACCTCTCTCCACCTTCCCCAGTGCTCAGGCTACAGTTGTGTGGTTGGGTGGATCTATACTGGTGAGTATGAGACTTTCCCTCCCTAGACACTGGCCTGTGCCAGGGCGGCATTGTGTCTATCCTGCTGGTTGGTGGGACAAATAACGGTTTTAGCATGCACCATGGACATGGTCATCAGGCCCACTAAAATCGGCATCCTCGTCAGATCTGAGCACTGCAGACTCCAGTTGTCAGGCATATTTTTCTGCAATGCCGTGATGTGCTAGCTTGATGCATCACTTCAGAGATTGGGAGGACAGGCCAGGGGGTCTCCGAGGGGACCACAGAGGGTCAGACCTTGCCAGCCTCAGGGCTTCTGTCTAGAGGAGTGGGATGTCTGTGGTTTGTCAGGGAGTCTCAGGTTTTGGGGGAGCCACTCTTGGTTATTGTGGCCCATGCCTTTCCCTGGAAGGGGACTAGAAAGTGACAGTAGGTAGAATCCTGCCGCAGCCTGACACCAAGGCCATTTCTGGCGCCAGTGCCCCTCACCCTCCCTCGCCTGTCCTGGTGGAGGTGTTATCTCCACTTTCCAGACTGGGAGCCTGAGCAGAGGGGATGCTGTGCCTTGCCACTCCATGCTTCCCCCCAGCCTTGGCGGGCAGAGGGCGACTTGGTGATGGTGGCACAGACGCCGTCCAGGTCTTCTGCTTCCAAACTCGGCTTTATCTCCCAGACCGTACTGCCTCTGGGAGCTCCGGAGGGGTTCACACTGTGGGGAAGAACGTCATCCAAACTTCGGAGCCTGGCTTCAAGGCGATCCCTCGGCTTCTGGCCACAGCCGTTCCTCATGTCCTCCACTTGTGGGTCCACACGCTGCCAACCAGAGGTACCTGTGACTGTCTGCCTTGCTCCTCTGCATTCAGGCAGGTCTTCCACACTCCAGGTCTCCCTTCACCTTGACTTTATTTTTCCTCTAGTAGAGCTATTGAAATGGAATGCATGGAGGCAGAGCATTAAACAGGACGATTTGCTTTTGCACTCTGTACAGCTCTGGGCCTCTTCTAGCATGGCATTATCTCTCTGCTTTTGCTCTCTCCCCTGTTTGTCTGTGGCATGCACTGCTCTCACTCCTATATGCCCTCCATCATGCTGGGTCCAAAGGACTCTCTGGCTTTTGGTAGGCAAGCAGGGAAACAGAAGTTTCTAAGACTGGACCAAGAATTTCTCTAGAACACACAGCAGAAGCAGCAGAGGAGCAAATGCTGATAAATGTACAATGGGCTCAGGCTGTTCCTTCCAGCAGCCATCCTGTTCTAGGCTGGGGGGCCTGGGAGGTGGTGGTGGTGGTGAGGGGAGTGAACACTTGTCCAAGCCCTCTTTCTAGATCAGATGCTTGGCACTGCTGTTGCCACCCCCGGGGTGTAGTGACTGGGCCTTCGGGGCCCCTTCTCAGTGGCACCATCATGGGTCTCAGCTTGGACCAGCTTTGTCTAGGCACTGAGGCTGAGACTCCCAGAAGACAGTGCCCCCACCCTGGTGTGCAGCTGGACACCACGACAGCCTCATCAGACTGTGTGCTAGGGTCATTCCCTCTTCCTTCTCTCTGGGAACATAGGGCAGAGTAGTGAAAACATGGAGTCTTGGTCCTAGTTTTGCCATGTGTGGGACCTGAGTTATTTGGTAAAGTCACCAGTGTTAGCTATGAAATGGGGGGGGGGGGAAATTCCTCCCTGTATCTATATCCACCAGGATTCTTCAGAGAAGTGGGATCAGCAGATTTATTTATGTATTTTGGTCTGTGTTGTGTTTATGTCTATATTTTATATATCTCTATAACTCTGTTTGTCTGTCTGTCTGTTTTATTTATTATGACTGACACAACTTATTTGGAGGAATTTAGAATAATTTGAATAGATTAGCCATTTATTTTAAGGAATTCGATTTAATTGTGAGAGCTGACAAGCCCAAAATCTGCAGGGTAGGTTGGCAAAGCCAGACACTCAGGCAGTGGTCAAATTTCTTTTTGGAAAAGTCCTTTAACTGATTGGATGTGGCCCACCCAGTTATGTGGCATAATCTCCTTTGCTGAGGTCAACTGATTGTAAATGTCAACTATATCTGCAAAATCTCTTTATAGCGACACATAGATTAGGGCTTGATTGTGTATGACAGCCTAGCCAAACTGACTCATAAAATTGATCATCGTACTCTCATAGGAGACAGGATTGAGTGGAGAACAGACACACCTATGGCACACCTATAGCACACCTGGTGCACTATGAACATGTGTGCATCATGGGTGTCACCACTACCAGTTATTTTTATGTTCTACTCATTTGGGGGCTGCTGCAGATTCATGGTTCAATAGAAGCCCTGTGGTTCATTCAGGGTCTTTGCTGCTGTGATACATCTTATACAAGGCAGGTTTGCACTGTGGGACCCCTGCATCTGGTCACACGTGTCTCCGAGCGAACACTTAACATGTGAAAAATGAGAGCTTGACTGTCACACACATGACACAAGGCGCCTGTGCACAGTTCACAGTTTTCTAGTAGCCATTTTAGGAAATGAAACAGATGCTAATATCTGGAATGTCATTTGAAAACACAGCGACTGTAGATGTTGTTCACCAGATTGTCCACGCTTTTTCACTCCTCTTCCTGATCCTGCTGTGTGTCACCTCATGCACCTTGGCAGCTGTGTCAGGGGCTGTGCTGGACAGCAGAGGTTTAGAGGAAAGTCCTTCTGAGTTATTCCCTCACTAATTGCCTAGTTGGTAGTCCCTGGAGCTGAGCATGGAGGGGCAGAACTGCAGGTGGATGGGGACCCTGCAGGGATCTGCCCACTGGCCTGGCTTGCAGGCTGTGTGTGACCTGGCTGAGAAGGCCAGGGCGGGGCCGAGTGGCCATGTCCAGACCACCCTATCAATTTGGAAGTAGAATTTGATGCCCTTGAACATAAGAATAAAAAAGTGGAGGATTGTGGGTTACGTTTTTTAATTTTTAAATAAAATTATTTGTATTTGGCCAAACCCTCAGTGATGGACTGATAGAACTGGAACCTGAGAAACACCCTTCTCAGTACTCAAATGGAAACCTCAGGCCAGACACTGGCCTGTGGTCATTAACCCCATGGTCTTGCCTGTTAGGCATGGGGACACCCAACCTTCAGAAATTAGGCTAAGACCTCACTTTTATTTTTGTTACATTGCCCCCAAGTCACAGTGTGTAGAGACAGGGCCTTAGGCCCAGGAGGGTCCTCGGGACATGGCCAGCTCTGTGGCTTCAGAGGTTCGTGCTGTGCTGGTGGGTAGCCCTGGCGTACCAGGTCCACCAGGCCCACTGCCTCCTGCTCTTCTCAAGACGCTGTGTGAGTCCTCTAGGGTCCTGGGAGTTTCAAGGTCTTCTCTGATCCTTCACACAGAGAATACAACTTTTCAATCCCCATCTCTTGGAGCAGACAGGCAATCTGTTTAAAAAAAGAAAAAGAAAGGAAAAAAAATCTGTAGACCCAAAGGAACTCTATTTTTTCTTGTCCTTGCTTCAAGCTTTTATAGAACATCTTGAGCTTCAAAGGCAGCGTGTGTATTGATTTTTTGTCCCTGACCCCCAGGGTTCACGGCTGCCGGGTTCTGGGCTAAGACTCCCTGTAGAAATCCCAGCGGCCTCGGCTCAGGCGTCTTGGTGATTGGGCAGCGTCGGGAGCTGTTTCTTTATATAAACCACCACAGATGTCCTTTGTGATTTGTCATCTTCTCTTTCTCTGAGCCTCTCACAGGCTCTTTGCTGTGTGACTTGAAACTTTAAAATCAGCCTTCAAGTCATAATTTCTGTGAGAAAATAGAGGCCTGAACCTTCACGGTGCGGCAGCTCCTGCCGGCTCATCTGAGCCCTGGCCCCGGCTGCCAGTGACCGATGTCGTCTCGCCCCACAGAATCTTGAACAACCACTGTTTCCATTTGTGGGGGCTGTCATAAAATGGTACCGTGAGCCTAGAGGCAGAAACAGCAGAAATCGGCTCCTCACACTTGTGGAGGCTAGAAGCACAAAATCAAGGAGCTGGCAGGCTTGTGTCTCCCCAGGCTCTTCCTTGGCTTGCAGACAGCCTCCTTCCAGGCTCTGTCCTCTTGGTGGTCCTCGGTGCACAGATACCCTCCTGTTTCACCTTCCTATGAGGACACCAGACCTGGCAAGTCAGGGCCTCACCTATATGACCTCATTTAACCTTCATTACCTCCTTAAAGACCTCATTTCCAGACATAGTCACCTTGGGGTAGGTGGTCAACATATGGACTTCTGGGGTTGGTGTACGACATAGGTCCTAACAGCTATTCAGGTGGCTTCTGTTTGCTGCCCAGCATCCCCTCAGGCCCCAGGGCTCCTGCTCTGCAGGCTAGGCTTGCTGCATGTGTGGTCACACCCGGGAAGTTGTCCCCATACCCAAGGATCCTGCTGGGTCTTCCTTGGGCTCTGACCAGGAATCATCCTGCCTTAGGCTCTGTGTGTGCTGCTAACAATGGGGCTTGGGACAGTGCTCTGCAGACAACCTCAGAAACAATACAGCTCTCCTCTGTACTCCTCAGAAATCCCTGCAGGCTTTGCAGAGGACCTAGCGTGTGTTTGCACACCTCTCATTTTCCTCACCCTGGTGACCTGTCCTCACTGGTGAGAGGGCAGGAACTGATCCTTGCAGATGCTGGCACTTACTCCCATACTTTCTGTGAGAAGACTGGACATCTCCTCAATCAGTCTGGTTTCTTCCAGGAACAGAAAACTTCCTTTACGGCCATCAAACAGAAGACATGAGAAGAGAAAATGTCCCTGCTGATCTGGCTCCTGTCTTGGTGGTGAAGAAGTTCCAGCTCTTGTCCAGGAATAGTCTCAGCTCTGTCCACTCATCCTTGTGATTCACTGAACATGCTTACTGCTGGTGTGGGGTGCTGGGGTTGTGGGTCATAGATGAACCAAGAGTCTTTGGTCTGAGGGTAAGCAGGCTGTGACAGCTCTGGGTTGTGGCTGTGGGGCCTACCTACTTGCTATGTGAGCCCAGAGCACATGGGGTACACAGAGCCCCACAGGAGAAGAAAGCTGAGCTACATGGTGAAAAACCAGGCATCCACCTGGAGCAAAAGGTGGAGGTAGGAAGAGGGGCTTCCAGCAGAAGCACCAGGACAAGATGAGTTGCAGCCATAAGGGAACAGGTGGATGCTGCGTGTAGGGCTGGGGGGCCTAAGGTGGGGGCCTATAGACAGCTTCACGACAGCCTGGGGGTGAGGGTTACACCCACTGTGAGTGGGAAGTGTATGTGTATGCATGTTCATGTGTGTGCTGCTGTGTGTGCCTTGATATGGACAGTACAGGGATGCTCTTGAGGTGGACATGGCATGCCTCTGGCTCTTACTTCATCTCTGACTGCATGTCCTCGAGCTGTATGTGCACGTCCCTCCATTGCCGGCTACACATCTCAGCCCCATTTAGAAATAGGACTTCGGAGAATGGTGCTTGCTACCTGCAGCTCTTGGAGGCCATGGAGACCACACCCATGCCTGCCTGGGCACTGTCCACTACTCTGATTGGTTCTACAACTGCCTGCCCTGGGGTAGCATCCTGTTTCCAGCTCTGCATGGTGTCATGGGATGATCTGAGAACAGAACCCTCCTTTGCATTCTAAAGAGTGTCCCCCTTTGAACCATACCATATATGTCGGTTGCCCGACATATATTTTGCTAAGTCTGACACCAGACACTCTTCTCTTTCTCCACCCACAGCCTCTTCCAACATCTAGGTTCTGGGCGGTGGTGCCTGGGCAGGGTCTGTTGATCGCCTTTCCTCCTTGTGACTTTCTCCAACTCTGCTGAGCTTGTTCGCCCTATTCACCCATGCAGCTGCTCAGGGCCTCGATCCTCTTCCCATTTGGTACATCTGTTTTAAGCTTCAATTTCAAACCCACTTCCTTGGTTCAGCTCTTCCATCAGTCTTCCCTGTTGACAGGCTGACATGTTCATTTTTTTAAATTTTATTTTTCAGAGGGTAGATCTCACTATGTTGCCCAGGGTTAACTCGAACCCGCAGACTCAAGTGATCCCCAGTCTCAACCTCCCAGGTAACTGTGATTACAGGTATGCACCACCATGCCCAGCTTTCGACATGTCCATTTTAGCTGGACTTTTAAACTGGCTCTCTGGGGCTGACTTTACCCTTTTAACATTTTACCACTTCCTATTGCTCTTCCTTAGCCAGACCATCCTGGCAGACCCTGGAGATATCTTAGCTCATGTCCACCTTTATTCAAGGCTGTCTTCCTATTTCTCTTCCAAATTGTATTCAGCTTACAGCTTCACCTCTTCCTCCAGGGAGCCCATTCTAAGCACTCACCCTCCGAGGAGCCAGCTGGTCCGTCTCCCTCTCCCCTTCTTGCTGGTGCTAGGCTTCCCGATGGTCTAGAGCTGTCAGTGCTTATGCTGCTTGAGCAAATGGAATATTGATTGACCGAGGTCTCAGGAAAAGCACTTCTCTGGCCATACTCTCCTTTTGCCAAAGGTAGACGTTTGCACTGCCTCTTGCCAGCCAGGATGCAAAAATGGAATCACCACTCCTCAGTAGCCTCATAGCCTTCTGTGCCCCCACCTCTACCCTGTGTGGTTGTGGGCACCAGCTCAGCCCTCTGGACCTCAGCCTCCTCTTCTGTAAAATGGAAATCACAGCATTACCGGCCTCATGGTGGTCATCAGGGTAAAAGGAGACACAGGTTCCATAATGGGTGCAGCACTTGTGCTGCTCTTGTGGGCACCCTCACCCCAAATCCAACCCAGTATTGGTCTCAAAGCTCACTGGTGGGTCTTTAAGAACTCCCCAGCAGGCATTCTGATATCAGCCTCCCTCTCCCTGGTCCTCTCTGTGGGCTACCCTCCTCTCTGTGTGTGCAGACCAGCCCCCCTGAGACTGGTCGAGGGTGGTAGTAGCATCCAGCTGAAGGGTTGAGTCCTGAGCTGCTGTCTTCTTGTTCATGCTTGTCAGTTCCTTCCTAAATGCTTTCATTCTTGTGGAGCTCAGAGAGTGTGTCTCTGCACTGAGCGCACAGCGCGTGCTTCAGAAAGACTGATGGGTTAACTCGCTGCCCTGCCCCCCAAACATTCACTTGCCTGGAGCAAGTGTATTGGAGGAAATACAGACTCCATGTTGAAAGAGACTTGGCTTCTGGGTCCAGTCCAGCCACCATCCAGATGCTTCCCTCGGAGAGCTGGTTCGCTGGATCCAGAACACACTTTGAGGGGAGGACAGGGGGTCTATTTCTAGATTTCTCACCAATTTAGTATCCCAACTAAATATAGTGTTATTTTGTATTATGAAATAGGCCCACTTTAGGGTAATTTTAAATAAACCTGTACATTGAAGCTTTAGTCTTTTATGTGGGTCAGCTGGGTTCTCGGGGAGTTGAGAAAATGAGCGAACTATGTTTGAAGTAGAGATTTCTGTTGGCTTTGCTTCCTCTGTGTCTTCAAGCTCAGCCCCCTGGGCTCGAAGGACATGGCTGGGTTGCAGGCTCACAGGCCTCAGGTCGGCTGCTCCTTCCCTCTACTTGGCGGGCGGTGACTGGGGACCCTCCTGCCCTGTACTCTCCCCAGAAGCAGATTGGCCCGTTCTCTCCTGAACAGGTGCTCTGGGGCACGCTGCAATCCTTACCTGAGATGCTACTGTCACACCAAGGCTGTACGATGTCATTGAAAGTCCTGCCCATCAGCCTGTGATATTCAGAAACAAGAAGATGGCTTTCCTGGAGTTTCTTCCAAGGCAAGCTGGGTCACCCAGGCCCCTAAGTCCAGGAAACAACAAAAACTGGAGGCCCAGAGCCTGGAGCCCAGAGCTCTTCCTCAGGAGCATGGCCCTGGGGCCCCCTCCTGTGGCCTGCTAGCTCCCAGACCCAGCGCCACTCCCTCCGGAAGAGAGGTTCCAGATGAACAGGGTCCTTTACACACACTAGGGCCAACATGTGATAACCACTCAGCACCAACAGAACAGCTGCAAAATATGATAAAAATCACTTGAAAAGTTCATTGATTTTGCAGCAAAACTGCAAGTACTTCACTTTATAACAATTGTTCCCTCACGCTCTCGAATCTCGTACTTGAGCTGCAAGGGGCGTGTGGGTCAGGCCAGCATCAGCAAACAGCCTGGGAAGACAATGGCGCGGACTGGAGAGACACTTTAATCATGAGCTGATTGACAAACCAAAGCAAAACAGTCGGGTTTTTGTCTAAGATTATTAGAAGATGTTAATTCTCTGGTTAAATTATCTCTCTCTCTCCTTCCCCCCCCTCCCCACCCCCGAGTTCATAAACTAGGAGAAAAAGGAACATCAACCCATCTCCTCTCCATTTCTTATCTTCCTAATTAAATTTTGTGACTTGGCGTACACGGGTGGGTGGGTTACATTTTTTACCTTTCTCCTTTTCTCTCTGAGGACAATGTACTTGCTATTCAAATTCTTATTGCTTCTTGGTGGAAGCTTCTAGCACCCACAGACTGGCTGGCAGGTCTTCCTTCCTCTTTTTCCTTGGGGTAGAAGGACAATGAAAGAATGTGGCACAGAATGAGGGTCTTCTGGCCCCTTGTACAAGAGGTCTTGTCCTGGATCTGCCTCTTGCCCACCTTGTGAACCCCTTCCTTCATAGTTAGGGGGAACCCCATGGCAAGATTTGAAATGAGCAAAAGAGCAGGTAAGCCTTAAACTGGACCACCTCTCAGTTGCTGTGTGTGTGGGGTCAGGTCTGTCACATCCTGACTTGGCTTTGAAGCGTCATGTTACTAGTGCTGTTGGGACATGGCTGTCTCCACTTTGTTGGGATGTATGTGCCCACATTTTCAAATGTGGCTTGCTGGTGAGGAAGTCAGTCCAAGAACATGCTGAGTGGAAGGGAGGTCTGTTTGTGTAGGGTGTTCAAGGTCACCCCATGTAGTGCCCTTGACTGACTATTCATCATCCCACCTTGTGGCCATTTCTTCTAGCTTTTTCTTTACATCCACTCAGTGCATGTGGGTAGACTACAGCCCACTGGTTGGCCCTGCCTGCTTGCTGGAGACACAGCTTAGCAGCAGCTCATTTAACCCATAGTTTTTAAATGTTTCCTTAGGGCCAGACACTCAAGCGTATTTCCACAAAACAACCCTTAGCCTTAATGGAAGCTGTGCCTTGTTCCCTACATGCCACACCCACCACAGTACAGCATGTCATGGCACATCACGCCATTCTTTCATTACAACACTTAACAAAAACGGATGTCTATGTCCTGCTTCATCCTGGAGAACCCTTCCAAGAAGCACAGTGATGACCACTTGGTATCTGGTGCTTTGTGTCTGCATCCATCCTGTATGTCTCTGCAGGGACCACCTTTCTTGTCCCTCCATTCTGGCTGCTGCTCCCCTAATTGGTCCCCTATTTCCCCTCTGTCCACCACATGAGAGCCTGGAAGGGCCCTGGGGCATTCACTTGGACTGGGGAGTGTGACTCTAGGATTTACACATTTATTTGTGATTTGCAGATACACAGTGGGCAGTGGGTGACTTAATTTGCCTATTAAAATTTATATGAAGCAGTTGTTATTCTTTAAACAGTCACCTAAACATATCATGATAATTTGCCTTCAAGATCACAAAATAATTCCACTTTTAACATAACCCCTCATTTGTAACACTGAAACATATCTTTCCTTCTCTGTGCAATTTTCTCCCACAACTCCTGCTTCACAGAAACACTATTTGGTACATAATTTCATAAAATAGGTGTGAATCTCCTTTCAGAAGTTGTCAGTACTTTCCAGGGCCTTATATTTCATCTCTAGCTCCTCTGGGGACCAAGGTAGTTTCCACATGTCCCAAGGATGGAGAGGCTTCCTGACAGAGGGGATATGAGGGTGTTTCCCATTCAACAGAAGTGATCCTTAAGACAGAGGTAGAGTGGGGAGGGTGCCCTGACTTGGGTGGGCTGGAGGTGGGTATGGAATGACTCCTCAGGTCCTAAGACTTCCAGGGTGACGCTCTGCTCTCCAGCTTTCTGCTGGTCCAAGGCTTCACCTGCTGGAACCCTGAGTGCAGAGTGGGAAACTCCCAGTTGAGGGCATCTGGGGACCCAGGCCTCAGTTGGCTGGTGGACCTGTGCTCTCTGAGGGAGTCTGTCTGTGACTCTTGGCAGCTCTGATCTGCTCTGACTGCTGGGCTGACAGGAGGACCCTGGCATCTGGGGTCACTGGCCTCCCAGGGACCTTCTGTCCCCTTCATCAGCTCTCTTGAGCAGAGAGGCTGCCTTTCTCCTGCCCTTACTGTCCATCACTGGCAGCGGATGGAGGACTGGAGGATGGAGGACTAGACTGCCGTCAACCATCCTACCAGAGGAGTCTGGCCAGGTCCCCCTGCCCGCGGGTGGGCAACGTTAGGTAGGAATCCCTGAGTCTTTTCTGAGTTTGATGTGAACAGCAGGTGGAGTGCTCTAGATGGAGCAGTAACAACGTGGGGGATGGGGAAGTTAATTCCTGTGTGTCTGTTGTAAGGAACAATTGGATCAGTTACTGGATATATGTACATTTTCATGCAGTTGACTCTTTAATGGCCTGAGGTTCCTGAGTGTACCCAGATTTTTAAATAGAAAAACCTTCACAAGACTCTTGACTTTTTCCCTAGCTGCATCCTTTTCTTGCAATGTCTCCACTTTTCAAGTCTTCCTCGATAGGACCTTCTGCTACAGTAAGGTGCTTCTGAAACCACCGTGCACATTGAACTTGTCATGGGAACATGAACATCTGTGTGGGACCTTTTTCTCAGTGTCGAATCAGGTCCCCATTGGATTAAACCTTCCCTCTAAACCATCCTGCTTCCTCTCTTGTTAGTCTCTTCTCTTTTTTAAGCTGTAGTTGTGACTTTAAAATGCCTGAACAATACATTGTTTATTCTCATCCAACATTCGAATGGTAATGATAGAGCTGAAGGCCCAGGCAAGGACCAGCTTGTCCTTCTGGCACGAGGGGACACACAGTACGGTGCTGAGTATGTCCTGGGGCCCTTTCCCCTGTGCAGTCACAAGGGCCAACCTGGAGCTGGTGTGGGGGGGCTGGAGCCCCAGTTCTCACACTTACCAGCTGAGTGATTCAGCAAGTTTCTTAATTTGATGCTTCCATTTCTCCCCCTGAATCAAAATGGGGACAATACCAATACCAATTTCCTACAGGGTTCTGTAGGATGAAAAGGATTTATTGATAACACAATGGTGGCTCTTCAGTGAGTGTTTAGGACGGTCATGTTCACATCTGCACACACAAACAACCATGCTATACCCCTGTTTCTAGTTTTTCCCGCTTTAGCAGAATAGCTATTCAGTTCTTCCTTTTTAACCACTGCATAGTTTTCCACTGCAGGTACCTATATAATTTACTCAGCCATCCCTTATTGATTTAGCTTGTTATTGATTTCAGTTTGTTGGTGTTGCTAATGAAGGTACCTGGAACAGCTCTGTCCATGCCTCCTTCTGCACATGCTTGTGGGTTCCTACAGGCAGGCACTGAAATGTGGACTCCCTGAATTGCAGGATGTGCATGCATGGTCAGCATGGGTACTGCTGTTCTGGACACTGAGCTCTCTTGCTTGAGAATGCCTACCTGCCTACCCATTTACCCATCCTGGCATCACCCCCTCCTCCCTGTCCATCTGTGCTGGGGTCATCTTTAGCCCCAAGAACTGCCTTCAATATGTCTCATCTCCCAGAAGTGCTAATCTTGTTCAGCTGCTCTGAGTTTTAGACCGTTTCTTTCTACCTTCATGTTTTCTTTTTTTTTTTAACCTTCATGTTTTCTTAAACATTTACTTTGAGTTCACTGTAGATTCACCTGCAGTTGTCAGAAATGGTATGGAGGGATCCTTTGTACTTTTCACTGGTCTCCCCCACCATCAACATTCTGCAAAACCATAGTACTTGGACGCAGGGATTTTCACCAGCACCTCTCCACTCAGCTGTCCCTGTGGTCAGCACTGCTGACTGGGAACACAGCTCAGCCCTTGGTCTCCCAGACTTTTCCTTGCCAGGGAGGAAGGTCTTTGAGGTTTTGCTCTCGGACACAAGGGTGTCACACAAGGGTGAGTTTTATGCTGATGTTGGGACTCTTCACTTCCCTCCTCTGAAACTCTGCCCCTAGATGTCAATTACCATATTTTCTCCCTTCCCCCCCCCCAAGGGAATGGGGCAAAGAGATGGTGAAAGATAATGGCCATGGGTCCTTATCATCACTGATGCTATCAATACTTTACGTTATCTGTGAGCCTTGATCTGGAGGGCCATCTAGTAATACACTCATATTTCCTTTAATATATGTTGTGATGGGTTACGCTAATAGATATCTAAAGCTTTAGCTATCTTTATAGAATTAAAAATATCTTGATTATGAATCATCATTCATTTTAATATGCTGTGAATAGATTGCCAATATTTTCATCAGAACTTTGGCATGTGTGTTCATGGGGGGAATTAGCATGTGGTCTTACTTCTTGTGTTGTGCTTCTCCAGTATTGGTATTAGAGTTATGCTAATTTTATCAAATGAGTTTTGTAGCTCTCCTTCTTTCCCCATGCTAAGCAGCATTGATATAAATTGAATGTTTTCTGTTCTTTGAATATTTGGTAGAATTTTTCCAGAGATTATTGGTTCCATGAATGTTTGTATTTCTTCTTGAGACTGTTGTAATTTATGTTCTGTTCTGAGAATTATCACTTAAGATATTCAAACTAATTGGTATCACACTGTACACAGTACTGTCTTATAACTTAAAAACAACAGCCTTAGTCACATACCTTCCCTATTCATTCACAGCTATCTTCCTTTCTATGTTCATCAGATTCAGCCAGTTTATTTTCTTGACCTTTTCAAAGGCTTAGCTCTTGTTTTATTGACTCATGCTTTCCTTAAAATATTATCTTTGTTTAATTCCTGGGATTATCTTCATTAACTCTGTTTTATTTTATTTTTACTTTTCTGGATTTTCTATAATTGTACTCAGTACATACATATTCTTAGGGTTCATTTGGGTACACACCATTGACTTGGACATGCTGTATTCCCATTACTCAACTATTTTGAAATAGTTTGTCACTTATACATCTATTTCTCCTTTAATTCTACAGTTTTTCAGAAATGTGTTTAAATTCCTGGCTACATATATTTTGGGAGGGGTACCAAGCAGTTTCCTCTGATCTTCCTTCAGGACCTATGGTCACACTTCCCAGGCTGTGAATGGACTGCTATTGATGGTCCTTCTCACTCCTTGTCCTCAGCCCAGGGGGCCACTCACCCAATGTTACAACCCTCCTCCAGCTCCCATAGTGCAGTTCACACCACACCCAGCGCCTGGTCAAAGAGCTGCACCAGGGCCTGGGCTTCTGGTCTCAGCATAGTAGAAACAGGAAGGGCAGCCCTGATCCCAAACCAGGATTCCCTGTAGGGTCCTGGGATCCTGTCACTGTTTAGCCCAGCTCAAGTGCTCTCTCTCATGTGCTGTTCAACCCTCTTGCTCACAGAGCTCAATCAGAGTCTGGGGGACACCCCCACCTCTCCACAACTGTCTTCTGGTTGAGATTTCTAATATAACTGATATCAATGGATGCTGTTTCCCATCCCATGGTAAGGGTTTCTGCACCTGGAGGTAGAATCACTCTGGTCTCAGCTTTGCTCAAGGTTTCTGCTCACCCTTCCAGCAGTGAACTTTTCACATCCTACTTGGTCTCCACTACCACCCCTTGGTGACTCCTGTCCCTCTGTGTTAAGCCTTGAAAGACAGCTTGTAGTTAATCGTAAAAACTCTGTTGGCAAGTCTCCAGTATTCAGTAGATTAATTTCCAATGTTCACTTCCATTGCTAATGTCATTTCAATTAAACAGATACAGATGATTGATTTTGAGAACTCAAAATGTAGAGGCAAGGGAATCTGGGTTCTAACCCTGACTTTGTCTTGGATCAACTCTGGCTTGGAGTTAGACACTCATCCATCCAGACCTCAATTTTTTTTATCTGCTAGATATGGAAGATGGACTAAGATGTCTTTTCTACTCTGATGGCAAGGGATTACTGGGTCCCTACCCTCCTTCCACCCCATCCTCACCCCACTACTGTCTATGCAGAATCTACCTCAGGAACCTTCTTTCATCTTGGAAGAAAACATCATTTGCTTCTGATGGTGATCAAGGGCTTGGGGGTAGGCTTGGGGCAGGTCGATGCCCAGAAGTGGAGGGGGCTGAAGACTGTGAGGGATTTCGCTGTTCTCTTTCTTATTACACCCCTCCCCTCTCCCTAAAGTCTCTCCAATTCAACCCAGCTAACTCAAGTTTATAGTCACTCCCACTTACTGGTCAGACACAGTGTTCACTAATCCTTAGTGAATCATTTTTATTTAGTCCCACTTTGAGATACACACAAGGTAGGAACAAAGGTCTGGTCCTTGGAAAGCTAAGGTTTTAGATGGATCAGTCTTTATTGAAAAGATACTTACTGGTACTATTTTGGTCACATAGGGATAAAAGCTGAAGGAGACTTTGCCCCCTCAAAGCACAAAGTCTGGCGTCTAACCCAGACAGGGTGCTCCAGGTGTTGCCAGGAGTGAGGCTCACTGTTCTCAGGAGACTGGGTTTCAGGGAGCACGAGAGGAAGGCAAGGAAGGCTGGAGGCCAGCCCACCCACAGATTCTGCTCCTGGCTGCATGTGTGCCTGGTTCTACATATTTCCAACAGGTGGGGCTTTCAGTTTCAAGAGAAGATGCCCAGTAAGCTGTGAAAAAACCACTCATCCTGTGTCTTGCACAGACCGGAAGCAAGCAGTAGGCAGATGAGGCAGTGAGCAGGCTCTGGCCCTGAGAACGTGAGTCAGGCCAGTTTTTCCTGTTGACTCTCGCACTTTGGCTTGTATTCGTTTGGGTGTGTGTGAGTGCAACTCTGGTATTGGCGGGAGATCGATCACCTCCGGGCAGATGTCTGTTGCCTCTAGCCCTACTGATAAAGGGGCTGTTGAAGGAAGTGGGGATCCTGGGAATTGATGAAGGAACATATGGGAGAAATCAATACAAATTATACCAACTGAATTGGAATTCCAGCGACCACGCTTTGTTTAAACAAAATGGCTGGTCAGTGTTCATCTCTGAGGGAAATGTCATCCAAGAGCTCCCCTTCTGGGAAAAATGCCACACACAATTATAGAAAATTGACTTTGTACCTGAATTCCCAAATGAAAGGGAAAAGTTCCAGGCACCTGAATTCTCAAATGAACACAAAATACCCAGATGAAATGATCTGGAACAATGTAGCAGCAAATTGTGTTCTTTGAAGCAATATATCAGCACTTGCAAAAACTCTGTAGTGCAAAAACTCTTTACCTAAATGGGACCCAAGTGGATTAACCAATCTGGGTGGGTAACTATGGAGGCTTATGAAAGATAAATTTACATGTGTGGTCTTTTAAGAAAGGGAAGATGGATTTGGGTTGAGAATGAGGGTGGGGACGGAAGGGAGTTGGGGGATGGGTGAATTCCATGGAGTTGGGATGTGCTCCCTGGTTTCAGAAGAAGGAGACACCAGCTGATTGACTCTACCTCCATCTACCTGCATTCCCTGGACCTACATCCTGTGGGTCATTGTAGGAAGAACAGATTCCAGGTTCTTCTTTGGAACCGAGCACTACAGGAGTTGGCAAAGCAAGTCTTTTGGTGTCTCTTTAGCTTTCATTTTCCCAAAGGTTTACATTTCCTTCCCAGAATTAGCATATCAATGGCACCCATATGTGTACATTTTCATTAAATTGCTTTCAGTTGGAGCAGCTAACATGCCCTTGCCATGCTATTTCGCAAGAGTAATTGTGAAGAAAGGACACTCCATTTGTTCTCTCTTTCAAGACCTCAGACTAGATTACCTGTTCCCCTAACAGGTGAAAGTCCTTTGACTCAACAAATTTGATTGGACAAACTGCTTCTATTTCAGGATATTTTGAAAGCTTTTCCCCTTTGTTACCTTCCTCATTCATTTGTATTTGAGGTGCAATGTTAATTCTTGATCAGAGGCACTAAGTGAGGGGAACTGTATCATCAGTAATAGAAAATGACAGATAACCTAAAAACACTTTTATTTGGCTTTGGAATATACATATATACTTACCTTTGAGTATGGGGATGCTTGACATTCCAGAAATTTCATTTCAAACTAAATTAGGAAGTCAATCTGGGAAGATCCTTGCCCCTTAAACTGAGAGGCTACCTCAATTTTAATCCCACCAACCCCAATTAATTCCATCATTTAACTCACTACCAGCTGAACAAATGCCTGAAGGACTCTGAGACTCACACTTTATTCTCTGCCAAACCTGTGCTGAAGCAGGGAAGGTGTCAAATAGGTCTCAGTTGGCTACCTGGAATCAGCAGAGAACTTGAGACATGACAGAACTGAGCTGAGCACAGGTTTAAGAGCTAACCTATGAAGAGCCTGACCTGAGGTTCTTATACAGCAGCTACACAGGTATGGGGAACCAGTCCCATCATGGTGCTGGGTACAGGCTGCACCAGACTGTCCAGTTGGTGCTGTGGAGAGAAGACTGAAGATGAAGCAGGCAAGCAAGGATCTTGCTCAGTGACTTAGCCTGTGCCTACTTCTTAGCCTCTTCTGTCTATTCCTCTCTGCCCTGGTGAGCACACATAGTCCTGCCAGCCCTGCCCATCTCCTGGGGTTTTCCTGAACGTTCCAGGTCTTTCTTGACTTTGGATTCTGTACAGCTGGCTCCTTCATCCCCTGCTGGAGTTCTCCCCTCTTTTTACCTGGCAGTGCCTCCTTGGGTCTTTTTGAGTAACCTCACCACAGAGAGGCCACCCTTCTGCAGAGAAATTCCTTTTTGCAGTTTTTCCATCCCAGCAACCACTCCTTTTAGTTTCAGTGGGTCTTGTCTTTGCCCTGTGTGAGGCTGGGAGCTCTGTGTGGGCAGGGACTCCATCTCGGAGCTGCATCTCAGCTCCCAGCACGGCACGTGGCTTGAAGACACACAGCATATATCTTAGTCAATGCATCAAAGCCAAGTGAGAGCTGATGTGCAAGGGTGTACTGTCTAGAGCTGGTGGTAGACAGCCTGGAAACAGGAATGACTGGCTTATTCCAAAAGGCTCAAAAAATTGAAATTTTTTAAATTAAAAAATTAAATTACAAAAATTATAAATAAAAAATTAGATAGCACGGTCAATTTTAAGGATATTTAAAAATTGTACTTTTCTGCTAGAGTTTCAAGTGTTTCATATATAGTCCCATCCATCGTTCTCTTCCCTCTACTAATTTACTTGGAATAAGTGTGTATGAAGCTGAGAAGGCAAGGGGGCACAGGGCAGCCACGAGGGGCCCTGTCCGAGGTGCTGATGTGCCTGTAGCCCTGATCCTGCATCCGAAGGTCATCTCGACAGTAAATATTTCAGTAAGTGCTTGTCTGCCTAAGACAGAAACTCTTTTAATTTCAAAAGAAAACTACATAAGTGTATTACCACGATCACACTTAAAAATTTCTTAATATCCCCAAATGTCCACCTTGCATTCAAATTTCTTTGATTCTTTAATAATGTTTTTCCAGGCCGGTTCATTTGAAGGAGGACCCAAGCGATGTCCCACATTCACCTGGTTCATTCAGCTCAAAGGAAAGTCTCCTGCAGTCCAGTGGGATCTCCCTTCCTCTTCTGACTGCTGTTTATGCTTTGGCATTTCCTGGCCATTTATGGGTTAAAAGAAAACCAGATGACTCGTCCAGAACAGTTCTTGATGTTCTTAATTTTTGCAGATGCATCTGTGTGATACCACCAGGCCTGTTCTTCATCCCCCAGTATTTCCTATGCACTGGTAATTAGATTGAAAGGCTTGATCAGGGTCTTAGCTCAGATTGTTTCAATGAAATACCACAGGCTGCATGGTTGAGAAACACAGGAAATTATTTTTCACACTTCTGCAGGCCAGAAGTCTGATGTCAGGTGCCAGCATGGTCAGACTTGGTGAAGGCCCTCTGCCCGGCATGAACCGCAGATCTCCCTCCATGCTCACGTGGCACAGAGCCAGCTCTCCGGCCTCTGAAGTCCATGTATCCCTTCCATGAAGGCTTCATCCTCACAGTCACCTCCCAAAGGCCCTGCTTCCAAACACCATATCATTGCAGGCTAGAGTTTCAGCACACAAGTTTAGGGTGGGTTGAAGCATAGGCATTCATCTTCTGGTGGCTAGAATCCATGTCTGTGCACAGAAACCTCATGAGGATATGCTTCCTGCTTACCAGAGACACAGAGGGGCAAAATCAGACCCCCTTTCTCTTTATGATATCTGCAACTCAACTATTGATGATCATTGATCATATCATTACTGATTTGGGTCAGAAAATGGTGATTTTCAAATTTTATGACTCCTTTATTTTCAGCAGAATTGTTCTCTAAAAGGGATCTTATCCTCTGTTTGTTTGCTTTCAGCTACAATCCACACAGAAAGGGCAGATAAATGCATAACTGTTTCCCTGTATGTACCAATTTCTAGAGAAACGAGTTGATTTTCTTTGTCTCTGGAAGTGACCACCAACAAGGCATTCATGCTCACTTCTGCCATTAGGCAACAGACTCTGACAGTGGGTTAGGTGTGTTTCTGTAAGGCGGGACCACCTCTCTGTAGTTGAGTCCTTTTGACAGGAGCTGCTAGTCTTGCCTGCGGCATCCCTGTGAACAAATATCCTGGGCTCATTTCTGTGTTTCCTTCCCTGACCTGGGACAGTCCTTACACCAAGGAAAATTAGTGAGACTATAATCTTTACAATCTCTGCATAAAAAAATTTAAATCCAGAATCCCAAATATCTGTTTCTGCTATGAATATACTTGTTTGTTAAGGAATACAGCTGGCACCCTGACAGTGCAAGGCATGGAAGCAATAAGAGACAAGCTAGTTAGGGCTGAGGTCAGTGGAAGGAGAAAGGAGGAGAAGGAAGACATCTATTCCTATTTGTCTCACCACTTCCTCCCGTCTTCCCCACCCTGTCCTCCTCCTTCTCCAAATCTCTAAGCACCATGAGGAGTCATTTTCCTTTTCTAAAAGGAAAATCACTGCTAGTTTCAGATGTAGCTGGGGGTAGGAACAGGGCTGGGTGCAAGAAATTGATTTCAGTAACTGTGAGGACAAAATTTCATTTGCCCTTTTTGAAAACAAAACAATCTTCTCTGCTTCTGTTTCTCTTTCTACTTCTTGGATTATGTTTAAATACCTTTGCGTTTTAAATCAGAGGGAATTCAGAATTTCAGATCTCAGTTGATGTCAGGAACTTGAGGTAAGAGATGGCCCTGGGTTTTCTCAGAGACCCCAGGTACAGGAGATGGCAGTTACAGTACAGCTTTCCATGTAGAACTGGAGCTGGGCATGGGGTTTCCAGCAGGCCCAGGGGTCCCTGGGCTCTCACACCCCCCTCTCTCCTAGAGCATGTCTGCACCACACAGCTGGATGACTCTGAGGCCAAGTCCAGTGCTCCAGGTGGGGAAAGAGCCACCTCGCAATCTCCTGGATGGTGTTGTTGTTCTTGTTTCCAGGGAAGCAATGAGAGCACTGCTGGGGGTGGAGTGGTTGCTCCTTTTATTGTTTACCTGATATTTCTAAGTTGATATTTTTTTCCAGGGTGCTTTTCCACAAATCTTATTGTTCCTGGGAAGACACAATTGAAATCAATTGCTAATTAAATTTGTGTCCAAATTAATAAATCACAACTATTCAGATCATATCTGTCTGAATAATTTCTATCATGGTGAACATAATTGTTAGATTCAGCATTTAATGAACTATATTGTTAGGTAAAATTCTTATGACAATTGGGACTAATAGAATATATTAACCTCCGTTCCTCCCAGCCTGTACTACACTGGCCAGGTTCTGCATGAGAGCACCTGAAAGAGTCTTGTCATTAAGTAGCCATTGTGACGCTGGTGCAGCCCAGAGGCTCTGCAAGCAAGTGGTGCCTGCTGTCTGTCGGGGTGGACTTCTCTGCAGCTGGCTTGGGGACATTTGGTTCTGTGTGTGCATGTCTTCATGAGTCAGAGCTGCACTCCGTTCTACTGACATCTCCCTTTCCAGGGATGCCTGTCTTATGGCTACATGGGGCTTGGGGCCTGAGGGCAGGTGTGCATGTTGCAAGGTGACTGTGGGAAAAGTAAACATGGCTCCTTTCCTTGGGGATCACAGTCTAATGGAGAGAACAGAACTTTATGTGGAAGTACGAAGATCCCGTGTTCCGGAGAAGCCCTAAGCGTGTGGAAATAGAAGTCATCATGGATCTGTATGGAGGTACAGCTCCAGAGATCTGTGGCCATTTTCTTGGAGAGGATCACAGACCTTGTGCATCCTTTCTGGTGTTATCTCTGTCAGAGCATAATGATCTAGATGCCCCTCCCATTAATTCTGCCTTTGGAGATGTCTGCAGAGTTGGCATCTATCATATTAGTTCCCCGGGTAGACATGGACTCTGACTGTGGGGTCAGGAAAACAACTCTAGTTTACAAACTGGGAAATCTGAGCAGTGAGGCCATTAGAGTGAAGGCCAACCTCCTGGTATGTCTTGTCTGCCCATAACACCTGTCAGCCTGGTGGTAGAAGAGCTGGTACCAGGCTGGTAGCTCAGAGGCCAGGCTGCCCCAAGTTCCTTGGCAGCAGGTGGGCGCTTCACAATCTGGGGTGAGGACTGTCCAATCTGAAGTCACTCCACTCGTCCCTGTCCACCCTGCCTGGCCTGTGAGTGGTGGCTGGAGCAGGCAGGCACTCCTCCCTGTCAGCTGAAGGCCCCCAAAGCCGCCTTTTCGCTGTTTGCTTAGATAAAAGTTCAGATCCTCCTGGAAGGGATGGCTGGGGTGGGGGGCTTCCTCTCTCAGTAAATCCCAAGAGGAAGGCTGAGCTCAGCAATCTGCAGGGGCTGTGGTAGGACAAACGCAAAACCCTAGAGGGAACAGCCTCCCTTTCCAGGTCCAGGCTCAGGTTCATGCCATTCTCATTCAGGTTGCACTCACCTCTCAGCACTTCAGTCATTTGTTCCACACCAGACTGCCATCCACATCTGCACTCTGCCAAAACCTCAGGATCTGGGCAGGGAGAGTCCACAGAGAAGACTGGAGAGTTTGGCAGAGCATCAGAGTGTGGGACTCACCCCACGTGCACCTGAAGCAGCAGCCCACAGTCCCTAGGACCTGCCCTTTCTTCCTGTCCTTCCTTCTGATGGAGCTGAGAGCACCAGACCACTGCTCCATGAGTCCTCCAGCTTGTGCTCCCTCCCACGGCTGCCGCAGCTCTTTCCTGGCAGCGTGAATTGGTGTTTGGCTCATTCTAGCTCGGATGTTACTGTGTTGGGGGGCGTGGGGGAGTGGGGGGTGAGAGGTGGTATGGAGCCAGGGTTCCCCACTGTGCCTGTGAATACTCCCTGGCCCTCAATGGGGCTCCCAGAGCCTGGACCTAGAAGTGGAGATGCCTGGGGCCTTGGGTACAGAGGCACTGATGCCTTGCCCAGGGAGCTCCTGAATGTGGACATGGGTGTCACGAGTGGGAAAACTTTCCTGAAAATCACATGGATCTTGGAAGTTGATGCCCTGAGACTGCATTTTAAAAACCATCAGAAAAATGAGGTGAAGGGTTGGAGGATCAGGCCCATTTGTCGAGCAGGCTGAGGGGACCTTTCTGCCATGGTAGTGTTTCTGTTTGGGTGCAGAAATATTTAGTTTGGAAATTATGAAACAACATCATCTTCTTGGTGATTTTATCCTTTGGGGATCTGAGCAGAGTGCATATGTATTTGTGCCTGCAAATTGCCTTGGAAAATGCATACTATTTACTTCTTCTGAAGAGGCTCTTAGGCTCTGTGGTATAAAGAGGAAATTTGGAGCTAATAAAATGGGACCATTATGGACTTCCTGACAGGTAATGACAAAAGCTAATACTTAAAAATTCAAACATTTTTTAAAAAAAAAACGGGTCATTTTGGTGTCTATAGCAGCACAAAATTTAGTATAAACCTTTACAACTCTTTCCTCTTTTCCACCTCTGTCTCCCTTCTAACACAGTCAAGATGAATGTGGGCAGGCAGTCTCCTCTCTCCAGGCTTCAGCTCCAAGGGGGTTTCCTACAAACGGTGGCTCTTCAGCTGCAAGGGGCCGACCATAGGTGCTCTGCCATCACTGATTCTGGAGTCATCTATGCTGGTGGAGGCAGTGTCTGGGTGAGCAATATCTGCCTGGCCATCTTCCTGGGTTTCATCTGGGGCCACAGGCCCACATCACCATGTGGATGCCTGGCTTTTGCACAATAGGGCCCTTGGGTTAGAGAGGGTTTCTGCCTGCCTCCTGCTCCATCACTCCTGAGCTTCTGTATAGTTTTTCAACTATACAGCCACCATTCTACCTTGGAATCCAGAATCTTGACTCTGATCAACTCCCCTTCCTAGGCAGATTAACTGGGAGGGGCTTCTGACTACCTTGACCTGTCACCTTTGCCTCCTTTCCATTCCTGTAGAATAAAACCTCCTCCGTGTGGTACCCGGAGGC
Source organism: Uropsilus gracilis (assembly GCA_004024945.1). Classification (NCBI taxonomy): domain Eukaryota; kingdom Metazoa; phylum Chordata; class Mammalia; order Eulipotyphla; family Talpidae; genus Uropsilus; species Uropsilus gracilis. Next base: position 69,936 of record PVHY01001951.1, on the reverse strand, counting down.
CCTCTCCCTGGAACTACAGCCTTGGCATCTGTAGGATAAGCAGGGTAGTTCCTGTTTTTCTAAGGCATCTTGTGCAGCTTTTCCACAGGTAGAACAGGAAACAGGAGGTTGGCTTCCCTGATGGAGCTACGCCAGGCTGCCCAGCAAATCCCCTCTCCATGGACTTTTCCCCTAGGCATGAGAAACATGGAGGCCTGGGTCTACAGGTGCCCTGGACTGCATGACCAGAAAACCTTGGAGCTTGGAGGTTCTAGGTATTTCTGGCTCCAGTCTCAACTTTGGGGAGCACAAAGGAGAGAAGGGGGTTGGCGCTGGGTCTCCTGCTCAACATCCTCTACAGGGGGGAAGGCTTAATAACTTGGGCTCTCCTAGGTCAGTCATGGATCCTTTCCCACATGGCATGTCATTGTTGATGTAGAGTATCCAGGACAACACTCGTGTGGGCAGAGGTGATACCTTGGACCTGTGCCTTATCTCTGCAGGCCCCTGAGCAGAGGCTGTGGTGGGGCTGTTTTGCCTTGAGGGATGTCAGGAGCAGAAAGAGAGACCCTTAGGAAACACCCAGCAAAGGGGAAGACCTCACTTTCTGGAAGCTTCCCATTGTAAATCCCAGGCAAGCTTCCTGAAGGGCTGGAAGCTGAGTAGGCCCACGGCTGGGGCAGCCCTCTTCCTGGCCACATGATGCTGGCCGCATCCTCCTGGGCCTCTTGTTTTCCTAAATGATAATGGATGGAAGAGCAAGTCTGCCTCACACAGGTAGTTTTGTCACACTTGTTAAGCTCGTTGATTTACTATGGAGTTAAGTCAGGGTAGGTCACAAACTGCACATTAGCTCTGCCTCGTGGAGCCCTCCGAACCGTGGTGGAGCTTGTTCATTCTGCCATCTTAAACCAATGTAGCTGAAGAATCATGCCACCCTGGTATAAATCTTGTGGCAGGGGGGGGGGGTGAGGAGGAGGGGGAGCAGCCTGGCTGCCCTGGGGTCTTACAGGTGGTAGAAGACAGTCTCAATGGGGCCTTGCCGGCAGGGCTGGCTACCCTCCACTAGGGAGACCCCTGGCCCTCCCTTTGTGCCCATCTTCCCCTTGCTCCTTGTGGTGCTCCCAGGGTGACTAGGTGAGGGAGGTTTGCCTGTGCAGGGTTTCCAGGCCCCATCACAGGAGCTGGTTCCCAGAGTTGGAGGGTGGGGGGAACCACAGGCTGTGGAGTAAGGACTGTGGGTACCTGAGTGGTGTGGGGACACACCTCTGCCGAGGTGTGAGTCTATACCCCTAAATAACGTGTGGTGCTATAAGCCAGTCACCTCAATGAAAGTAACTGAGGAGTCTATCCTCTTTGACCCCGTGCTCCTCCCCAGAAAGGGAATTTTCTCAGGGGGACTTGATGGATCCAGAGTGAGTCTTCAGCAGGCTTAAAGGGGCAGTGGTGAGACCCCCTCCCCACAGGCAGAGCTGGGAGGGTGTGCTGAGTGGCCCAGTGAGGTGTGGGCCTGTGGGGATGTGCAGCTGGACGCTCTTTGGGGGGGGGGGACCTGAGGATTTCCACGTTTCTGTTTTCCAGTGTTTTCAACATTTTTTTTTGGTGTGTGTGGCCTGATAGTTAATCAATTTTTAAAAAGTGTTCAAATGCGTTGATTAAATGGAGCTGGTAATGAAGTTCTTCCTATCTTTATGTCCTTATTTATTTTATTTCATCTATTGATTTTCTGAAAGGCTAAGAGAAAGCCTCTAATATTAATGGAGTTTTCTCAGTGTTTCCTCATGTTTCTGATAGATTTTACTTTTCAAATCTCTTTGAGGTTTTTGGAAGTAAATGTTCATAATGGCAAAGGCTTCTTTGTGATATATGTCCTTTATGACTACTGAACTACCTGTATCTTCTTTATTTTACACTTGTGGACATATATTTATGATCATTTTTTCTTTAAAATACTATATTTTCAAATTAAAAATAAATAAGCAAAAAAACTACAGTGGTGATTATATTAACATCTAGATACCCAGCACCCATCATGAATGACTCTTGACATTTTTCATGTGTACTTCAGATTTTCTAAAGAAACTAACGACATTTCTATTTTAGATTCATATCATAGTTGGGTAGAAAGTACAGCTTTCTTATAACCCCCAACCACCATCACGTGCACACATACACACCCATACACTCGTGTGCATGTGTATACACACTACCCTGCCACTGCTCTCCCCAGCCCCATCACCATCACCATCACCATCCTAAACCAGTGGTGCACTACTTATACCCAGCAAACTGACCTGGCCTTCAGTGAGATCACTTCATTGATCGTGGCATTAGGTTCAGTCTCAGGTCGTGTTCTGTGGCTTTGGACAGGTGTCAGTGATCCTCATGTTGGAACTGGGGTGCTGTTGGGGCACAGAACTGCGGTGATAACTCAGCCTGGAGGTAGAAGTGACACTCAGAAAGACTTCATGCAAGAGAAAAGTCTTAAAGACAGATGGACAGGGTTTAGTGATAAAGGTTGTTTTGATTTTCTTTTTGGTTGGCAAAAGGAGGAAACAGTGCAGAGAGAGAGAAAACTAGAGAGAAAACTAGAGGCATGTGCCATTCTGAAAATAAAGTGTACGCTCTGAGCCCTCTCTCTCTCCCACTGGAAGTTAGTGCAGCCCAGCCTCTGGTGCTCCATCTGCTCAGCACCTGGGAGTCTTCAGGACTGGGCTGGCCACACTGTCAGTCTGCTCTGCTCCCTCCCGCCTGAAATGCCTGTACACACAGTGTGTATGTTAGGTCTCATGGCGAGATAACCTTTCCTCGATCCTGAAAAGGTAGGTAGGATGCACGCACACACACACACACACACACACACACACACACACACACACATCACAAATGTTTTCTTTACGTATTTACTATTTGTTGGAAGTCTAACCCTAATCCAGCATTTATTAAAAGAGGACAGGGTTGATTAAATTGGTTCAACTTTATCAAACATGTGCAAATCTTAAATTAATTCACTTGTTAAATATTTGTGAAATTCATTAAGACTTTGCAGGAACTTAAATAATACCTGAGCTGGCTAGCTTAATTTGGCTTAATTTGTCAAACCCAAGGGATCGACAAGGCTGCATGATGCAGACACAGGACTTGAGATTGTCATGGGAGACTGGGCCAGCGGGCAGACTCAGCAGCTGGGGTCTCACAGGTAGGCAGAGAAAAGTGACCTTTTCTTCTGGGTCTTTTTGGGTGTACCTCTTCTTCAGAAATTCTGGAAGGTTCTGTGGGTACTGGTGGGGAAATGTAGGACCCCCCCCCTCTGTTTGATGACATCAAGGAGGCAGTTTCAGCAACAGAGCTGGGGTCCAGGATGCCTCCCTCCTCTCCACCAAGCACCTGGTATCACCCTGGGGCCAAGAAAATGACAAGCATGTAGTGAACCAGCCTTCGAGAGCAGAAAGAAGAGACGTATGTACGTACGTTTCCAGTTCTGAGGTCAAATTCTGTTTTCACCATTTATGGTCTCTTCAACCTTGAAATGACCCATTTCTTTAGCTCATCATTTACCATCATTTACCAATACAGAGAGTGAAGATAAACTCATAGAATTATTAGAAATGTTTCTAGCTGAGTCCTAAGTGTGCTTTCCAGTTACACCCAGTCTGGAGTTCAGTCCTCACATTTCTGCTATCAGAACACCTTCAGGCTTCCTCCTTCCACTTTGCCCCACACACACTGTCTCCCCCCATCTCACTCCCACCAGCTCTCCTCAATGGTCTCTCTGAATTCATCTTGAAGCCCTTCCTATCCAGGCTCAAGACAAAACCATTGTTTTAGGGTCTTGGAACTACCATGCCACTTTTCTGGCTTATGTCTCCTCAGTGCCTTCTCATTTCTCTTAGGATAAAATCCTTCCAGTTCCTGCCTGATGTGGCCCCTCAGGACAGGGTTGGTGTTCAACATCTCCCATTCAGGCACAGGGCATTGTGGGTGGAAGTGGAACAGCTCTCTTGTGGGCTCCTGGTTCATGAACAGGGATGGTGGGGTAGCTGCAATCACTGTAAAGACTCCAAGGGATAACAGCAGGAGAGCGGCTGGTTGGGGTCAGTGCGCGGCATGGGGTCAGAGCCTCTCCTGGGTCCTGGTGCCTCAGTTCCTTACCCTGCTCCTTCCTTCCATTCCCCTGTGGCCTGTCTTTGTAGCATCTGGCTGCTGGCAGTGCCTTTGGCTTTGTCTGGGAGGTCTCTCCCCACATGCCACCCTGCTTGTACCTGTGGCCTACAAATTTAAGATTCACAAACTCCAGACCTTTCCTGGGTCATCCCCTTCCCTGTTTTGCTTTCTCTCTCTAATATGTGCCCCCAGAAGCCTGAATTGTTCTGAAAAGCTCACACATCTGTGTCCCCCAAATAACGACTGAGTCAGGGACACCCCACCCTCACTCCCTGTGAGGCTCCCAGTGTGTGCAGGGCCTGGAGGGAGTGGCCCTGATGGCTGTCCATGATCTGTACCATGAACTAAGCACATATAATGAAACCACATATAAATATAAACGCATGCATGGCTTACACACAGAAATGTATCTACTAAGGGAGCACAGATACCTGCCTCTTATAGGTTCAGTATATCCAAGAAACAGAAGGTGCCTTGGGAGCCACTGGCTATACTCACCCTCCAGGGGTTCCCTACTTCAGGGAGAGGCAGGAGGTTTTGTTTGGTGATGGTGGTGGCTGTCTGTTGCGATGACTTTTTTCATGCCCAGTGGATTCTGGCCCCTTCTTCAAGAGTGAACTTTCCTAGAAAAGCAAAGACCCCAAAATGCCTTGAAGTGGAGGGAATCTCTCTCCAAGGAACTGGAGCTGGAAATATGCAGATAGCCAGGTCCCTAGACAGCAGAAGGAGGACTGGAACCACCCCTGAGTTGTGCATAGATGGAAAAGTAGGGACTGGACTGTGTGTGTCCGCAGATTGCAAAGTGTCTTTCAAAGACTCCAATGGATGGGCAGGAACAGCATCAGGTTCATTCTCAGGTGGAGTTCAAAGTCATGTCCTTACGGGAGGAACCCAGGGTCCTACCTCATGCCCCCCAGGAATGGCCTCCCAGCCCACCTGTAATGGAGAATTGCTGGTGGCTGTTGAAGCACCATTTTGATCTGGAACAAAATATGCCCATCACCCAGCAGAGAGAGCAGCCCAGCAGTGTCATATAGATGTTTCCACTGTAAGACCAGGGTCCTAGGGAGGCTTTAGCGGCACCCTGTCTGGGTAGGAAGGCAGAGTGACTCAAGGCTGAAGGACAGTTGGCCATTATGTGAACCAAGGAGACAAGGAAGGAGAACAAACAAACCCCAGAGGAAAGCTTCAACTACCTGTGAATTTTGCTAACAACCTAGTGCCCCTCTGCTCTGTGCTGGGCCCATCATTGGTCCCCTCCCCACACTGGCTGCCGGCTGGGGTGGTGACTGGGAGTTCGGCAGCTCTCCTCTGGGAGAGCTCGAGCTGACATGGAAAGCAGCTTTGTTTCGTGTCCTTGACACAACAGACTACATACTAACAACAGAGCCAGTGGTCTCGAGCCTCCTTGCTTGTTCAGAATCTTAATAGGTGGGCTTTGTGTGCAGAGATTTCTAGTACTGCTTACCCTGTATTTTAAGTCAAAGTGGATCTTTGTGTGAAGGATTCACCACCTCCTTTTCCTTTTCTACAAAGGAGATAAGTGTTTTCACTCACCTTTGGTGACTTACAAGTAGCTGAATAGCACTTGTGGTGTTTGAATGTCATATAATAGGCATTGTCGCTGATAGAGAAATGTCCTTTTCCGTGTTTCCGGGGTCTCCTGTGCTTCCTGTCTTGCTTGCGTTTGCACTATCTCCTTCTTTATAAAGTGACTGACAACAATCCTTGAAAACATTTGTTCCCCACCTCCCCAGTTTTTAAAGCAGATATGGCCTTGGCATGTGGTGTGGGCTCCGTGGCCAGTTCCTTTGGTCACCCTGGTGGAGCTCAGGGACACATGATGGGGTGGGATGGAGGGGAGTGCACCTCCAAGCTGGTGATGGATGCAGGTATTGGCATGTTCTCAGGGAGAGGGGTGGGATGATGTGGGGCCCCAAATACCAGAGGAGTTGCCATATCTGAGAGCCCAGGTTCCTCGGGAGCAGCTGACTCCTTTTTTTAGAAAGGATTTCAGGTAAGTAACTTCAGATATGAAGTTAGTGGAGTTTGTTCTTAGTCTCAGGAATCTTTGATCACTGAGGTTTCTGTCTTTGGATTCTCCATTAATGTCGCAGAGTCAGGAATTGGAATGGATGTGAAAGTGAGAAGTCAGGCTCTCTAAGCTTTCTATTTTGGTCAACTTGTACAAAAAGAGTTTGGGTTCAAAATGGTATCCATGGAGTCTGATATAGCTTTCCCCACAGATTCACTGAAACACATATGATCACAGCATGCGCCAGAATATAAGATGAAGCTGTGCTGACCATAACACAAGAGGGCTGCATCCTTGATGACACCAAACAGAGGAGCTGGTAAAATGGTGGACAGCTCTTTGTGTGGCCCCCCTGCCCCTGTTTCTAATGTGCAAATGTGTTTTAGGTATCAACCTTTAATTTAAATACTAGCCCACCTTTTCTATTACCTCTGCCCCTCTCATCCTCTTAAAAGTAGTTGAAGTCAGAAACTCCCAGGAAATAACTGATTAAAAATGGGAGGCAGGATTGTGGATACTTGGTGGGTCCTAGAGAACTTGCGAGGGAGATACTGCAGGACGATGTTGAAAGAGGAAAGTCAGGCAAGTGTGTACTGCAGATGATTACATTACATGGACAGGGTCACTCCAGAGACACAGGAAACCAGACAGAGGTCCTCCAGGTCAGTGATTCTCAAATGGGGTCCTGGGCTGGAGGCATTGCCTTGCTCCATGTTAGAGAAAAGCAAAGTGAGATGTTTGGGGATGTGGGTCAGCTGCTTGGTTTAACTTGCCTTTCAAGAATTCCTGATCCATGCTACAGTTTGAGAGCCACAGCAGTAAATGATACTATTGCAGAGAACTGAGGTGATCTGGCAGAGGCTGACTTGCTGTGTGCTTGGGAATTAAAGGTGGAGATCTCTCATCAGCTTGCCCTCCAGCTGTAGAAACAATTGGGGATGAGATTGCCTCATTTAGAAATGAGGCTGATGTAATCAATTCACCATGTCTTTCAACAAATTCTAAAGTAGACATGATCCACCTTGTTCATGGATAAACGAGGGCTATTAAAACACTGAATGAAGGAAGACTGAAGGAACTATACTGCTAAAAATTATTGATGTCAGGGTTCAGATGGACAATTCAGAAAATTCTTCGATGTCTTCATTAAAGGGCAAGTCAACGTGGAAAAAGAAAAAATACCGTAGGCAGTTAAAGAAAGATGGGTAGAGATGGAAAGATAATAAATTTCCATTGAAGTATTTGAATGTAAAATGAAGATTACGCTAAGTGTTGTCTTGGAATCACATTGTTTTCAAGGGAAGACTGTACAGGCTCTTGTGAATGCAGAGAGGAGAAACGAATAGAAATCATAAGACAGAAACTGATAGATGTATGTTTGGAGTTATGTGCATGAAAGAAGAAGGAGGATAAAACAGAAGAGACTGATAGTGATCCGTGAGGCCAGCTCAGCAGATCAGAGATCTGGGAACATGTCCAGATCCACTTTAATGTGGGCTTGAAGGCCCTTTTATACTTTGACAAAGAATGGTTACAATGAAGTAATGAGGAAGGAAAAACCCAGGATCCCATGACATGCCCATGACACGTGTCACGTAGGCATAAGGATGGAGATAGTTTACCTAAACAGGAAAATTACCAAGGGGGTAAACTCTCTTAACTCTTGTGTCTTTTTAGTGTGACATTCCTAAGAGGTTAGGGAGCTGTTGTCACAGGTAAGAGACTTGCCAGTAACCACCTCTAGTGTGTCAGAAAGGACGAGAAAGATTAAAGTGTTCTTTTTCTAAGGCGTATCTCTTAATCTATGTCCATCCCCACAGAAGTGTAGGAGAGAATGGACAACAGGCATATGAATAATTTTGTCCCTGACTTGCCCATTTCTATGATGAAAACCTGAGAGGCAAAGAAGTTCAGTAGTAGAGTAACATGACTAATTGATGGTGCATCTAATACGTGGACTTGGGGGCTTGGTGTTAACCACAATGTTCTGTAACTTTCCTGTTATAAAAAATCTGATCACTCTAAAATTATTTAACTTACAGATAAGCATAAATTAATTTTCTTTGTATTATCATAAAAATAAATGCAAATGTCTTATTTAGACTTCCAATACTACACATAGCATATTATATACAAATATTGATTTATAAAGTTACACACCTGAGCCCACATGTTATAATCCAATGTTGCTTCAATAGAAAAAAATTTTGATTTGAAAGGATGTGAAATAAATTAATTATCATAATCTGGAGTGAAAGCTTAGGTAATATAATTGAATATGAGATATTTATGTGTTACAAGTACTATTTCTTTAAGCATTTTTAACAAATCATAACATTTTCTTGGGTCTTAAATTTCTGATTTTGCATATAAAGAGCTCACGAGCTACTCTTTTTTTTATTCTGACAATATATAGGTTAGAATTCTCTTAAAATATGTAAGATAATATATACTGCAAATAGCTAGAAAAGTAAAATGCATAATAAATGATAGGAAGCAAAGACTAAAACAAGAAGGCAAAATAAATAAAGAAAGAAAGACAAAAAAATTTAGGGCCAAATATCACCAAAACAATAAAACAAATAAATTAAACCTGCCCATTACAGCTTAAAAAAGGGGATCCTAAAATATGATTCACAAGAGACATATCTGCAAAAAATATGTAACAATATGACTGCAAATGAGTGAATGGAACAAAATATATGAGACTGAAGCAAAGATATAAAAAAAGTAAAAACAAAAAGTATGTTCTTATTACTAAACCAAAGTCAAAGGCAAAGATCATAAAATGTGACAAGGAAACCTACTTTCAGTGCTGAGTTGTTGTTGGCTTGTACTGGCTCTTAAGAATCAATTATATTTGTCTCATGTCAACACTGACATCAGTGACCTTATGTCAGCTCTGGAAATCAACCACCACAGGTGCATTTATACCACAGAATTGGCAAGCAGAAAAAAAATCAGGGCTTTAAATTTTTATTCTGAGGCCTAGTTCACTGGCATAGCCCTTGTTACTTTATTCTGATAAGTAATACTTTACATAGGAGATGAGTTTCAGGTATTTCTATGCACCCTAAACATTGTAATGAAATATGTAAAGTAAAATTCCTGGAAATGCATAGGAAATTACAAGAAAAACAACAGCAATAAGCAACATCAGTATTTGTGTTAGGCCACCACTCAACACAGATACTTTAGAAACAGGAAAATAAGGACATAGGAACGTTTTATTAAAGCTCATATCTAAGAGCTGACTAAGTCAGAGAGACTTAGAGAGCTCAGACTGCAGCCTCTGTAGTCATTTTATACGTTTTGTGGAACACCTTATCTTAATACAGACTTTATCTAGAGCAAAACTAAGGCACAGAAGCAGAATGCAGCGGGGTTAAGACATCTTGACTGGTTTATACACATGAAATTTTACTTGGGCTGAACTATCTGTTTTGACCAGGTTTTCCCTCCCTTTGAAGGGAACTTATCTACCTGTGTTATCTACTCACACCTTTCCCCAGAAGTTCTGTGGCACCATCACTACTTCAACGTTTTCTCCTACAGCACACTCAAGACACAAGACACAGTCTTTTGCCACTCAACAATTTGTTGCTCTTTTGATAGAGTGAATTCACAACAATAAATACTCAGAACTTGAATAATAAAAAATTACATTGAGTGATGTTTTTATTCAACAGTCCAGGTTATAGTATACTTTATCTCTTTTCCAGCACTCATGCAACCTCTAAGCCTCAATCAAAAATCCCAACAACTCCCCAAAGCATATATGCTTCGGGCTATCTTATTTGGTTTTCCTATAATAAACCCATAATTTAATAGCAAAAGTTAAACTTAAGAAAAATTATATTCAACCTCTTGGAAATTTGTCCCAAAGGAACAATAAAAGCCAACAAATAAACCTCCAATCAAACAAAACATTAAGGAAAAACCAGACTCCTTTCGTACCTTCTAAATATTATGAGGTTATTAAAATCTCAGTTATATGTAATTCAGAAAAGAAAAAAAGAACGCATATCAAAAGCTACCGGATGCAACCAAAGTAGTGACAGAATTAAAGTTTATTGTCCTAAATGCTTTTACTATTAAGTGAAAATTAATAAAAATAAATGAATTATATTTCAATTCGAACAACTAGAAATAGAATCAACCAACCAGTCCCAAGTCATGAAGATTGAGTGAAATAATCAAGCAGAGATTCACAAGTTCTTTTGCAGTTACAAAGTAGTGTGATTAGTGAATAGACCCAAAATCCAGAATTCTGAGAAGATCAAAAAAGCATTAAAACTTGGGGAATATAGTAGAGAAAACATCCTAATTTAGGAATTAAAATAAGGCATAATTGAATATGTAGGAAAATCATGAACAATTCTAAGAAACCAGTGGTTAAAATTCAATACTACTAGTTGTAAAAATTATATTAGTATAAAACTAAATGAACTAATAGCCAAAAAAATTTGGAAAAGTTTTCAAATGCAGTTTAAAGAAAAGGCTCATGGTCATTCTATGTTCAGTATTTTCAAACTTATAGATTATAATTCCTTTGGTTTTAGACTATTTTCATACAGTATTTGCTTCCCATTGAGGGACACTCCCAGGACTAAGGGGTGTAAAGCTCTGTGACTGATATACACATGCCTTCCACTGAAAGTGCAGTAAGAAAAGCAAATATTTAATTCAGTGCAATGTGCATGTGGGGTGGGGTAGGGGTGGGGGAAGGGTGGATGGAAACTGACTTAATTCCTCTTGGTCATTAATAGGATGATACATCTCTCCTTAAAAAATAGTGTGACTTCCATGTTGTAATGCGTAACGAGGTGGCCTTAGATCTGTGCCTTATGTTCAAGAGTCAGTAATCCTTCCTGGGGGCTTTTAGAAGAGTTAGCAATGGAAACTGTCTGGCGTGAGCCTGGGCCATCACTCTGGGTAGCCTTTTCCCTGAAGTGGAAAGTGGCAGTTCATCCCCTTCATTTTGCTCTTACTTTATGTTCATTAAGCAACTTTCTGACACATAATTTGCTCCTCAGAGGCAATCTTTCCAGGAGAGAGTACACTAACGACCTATGTGCATTACCCCTAAGATCCATTTCCCATAGTAAATTGATACATCAACGAACATATTAGCATTCAGGTTGGCAAATTAGGCTCCTGCTAATTTAATTCCAGGAGTAAGTTTGAAAAGTCTGACCTATTCCAAATGAGCAGGTTCAGACATACTTCAGGACCCCCAATTTTGTCTGGGACCATGGGCTGGCGGGTGCGGCACAGGGCCTGGGGGCACATTAGGCTGGGCCTTGGCCCTTGATCTTGGGGCATCAACTAAGATGGCAGCCATGGGCCTGAAGTGAAGACATGGGACATCTGGGGAAACTGAGGAAGATCTGATAACTTTGAGAAGTGTCACAATTAGCTTTCATGCAGGAAAATCTTGGTTTACCTCTGGGTGCCAGCCCTGTTCCTTTGTCAAGAACCTGCCTGGCCTGGTGGGTGCCCCAAGTTGGGGCTCCTGGATGGGTCCGCTATGGCCTGGAGTGTTTTGTTAAAACACATCACACAATAGCTGTCTCAAGTACATGGGCTGTGGCTGGGGCTGTGGATACATATGCTGGGTGTATTAATCAAGTTTAATAGACCCCAAGGTTTGAAACAATGCCTTCCATTTTTTGTGTTTTTTTTTTCAGAGACTGCACAGAAGTGTGCATTATACAGCAAATAAAAGTGTTGCTACAATGCCTGTAAATCAGAGCTTTAAACTATGTTTCAATTATCCTTCTATTATCCAGCTGGTATTTAAGCATGTTTATTATTCAAATCAGCAGCGAATGTGCTGCTGTTGTGTAAACAACTGTCACTGGCAGAAACAATGATCAGGAGGCACAGTCCCTTTCAGGTGTACTTAGGAGTACTTACACCCGGCCACTTGTATTTAAATATCATGTAAACACAATGCTTGAGTGACTGCCTTTACTCTGGGCCCAGTGCCTGATGCCAATTCTATTACATTAAGAGGGAAATCTATTAAATTTTTCATTTATACACATCCGTACACTGTTTTTGCCCATTGTATCATTAAGGCTTGCATTAATAGAATAGATATGCTGAGAGATACAGTGCACATTGAGAAAGGCTGCTCAAAATCAAAGCCAATTTCTCTGCATTATTTGGGGGTGTTGGGAGGTTTTTGTGAAAACAATGCAAAGAAAATTATTTTTTGAATAAAAAGCATGACCTGGAGAAAGGAAAAATTTGGCTCCCTGAAAGAGCAATCTTGAACCTTTATTAGCTCCATTACCAACCCAGCATATGAAAGGTAGAGAGCCAGAAAATAGGACATTTGTAGAATGAATCTAGGCCTCTTTTGAAGGTTCTTTGGGGAAGGATGTGTGTGTGTGTGTGTGTGTGTGTGTGTATTTGTATAGGTGTGTCTGGAACAGTGTTTGTGAGCAGTGACTTCGAGGCAGAGTTTGGAATTACTTCTAGTTCTGGTCCCAATAAGTATCTTTGCTATTTTTTTAATAGTCAGTTTCTACATGTAAACAAGGAAGACAACTTTTCTAGGACAAGGACATAATAAGGGATAAGTAATCATAATCTGAATACATGCTCAGTGCTACCAGAGGCTTTGCATTATCTGAGATATGTTTTTGGGGCCTCAGTAAACTCTTGGGGATTGATTTTAGTTGCTAACCTGCACACACTCTCTACTGCACATACGCATACCACTGACAGGTGGGGTGGGGGTTAGTGAACTTGGGAGTTCAGTTTGGGGATGGAGACACCTGTTCTACACGTGCATGGCTGGGGGCTCGAGTACTTAGCAAAACCTCCCAGTGGATTGTGGATTGTGCAGAGCTGTGACTTTACCCTTGGGATTTATGAAAAATGCTCAAAATACTGCCTTTAACTCAGATTTCAAAACACATCCATTCCTACTTCCTTGGAATCTACACTCTATCAGGAAACCGATCACACAACCTGGGACCTTTTGACGGTGGGGTGCAGCCCACAGTTAGGTTGAGGCCTCCAGGTGAAATCAGTGATGTCCTGGGCAATCTGTGCTTGTGACTCCCTGAAATCTCATTGCCAAGACCAAATCCAACCTGAGTCCTACAACAGGGAAGGAGAATGAAAAAGAGGTAGCTCAAGGGTCTGACTACATTCTTTTCTTGAGGTTGGTTAGAGTTTTATCTTTGGAAAAAACAAAAAGCAGTTGGACTATTTTTGAGTGATCAGAACGCACAAACTCCTCTCTCAGAAAACAACCAGCAATCGTCTGCTTTAACACATTAAATAAATTAGTGAACAGTTGTTCACTTTCAAAATAATTATTCGAAGTGAAAAGACTTACCAGATCCCAAGCCAGCAGCCTATTTTTGTATTTCATTTAATTTATTCAAGTCTTGCCCAGAAAATATCTGTGGCCCAAATGTGCAGTCTCCACATGCCGCCTACTTGGGTCTCTTGGCAGGGCCTGGGGGCAGCGACACGGTTGACACCAGCCCCACTCGGGCATGTTTGCTGGGAGAGGACGGTGGCGTCTTCCCCCTGCAGTAGACAGCATCCAGGCCCCACTGCCTGGAAAATCATTTCGACTCTTGGGTAGCGGTTTGTATACTGACACCCCAAGGTTTGCACTAGTAGTTCCTCTTTTATTATGCCGATGGCCGTCTTTGTTTTACTGGTGTGAATTTTCTGCACTGGGAGAAGAGAGACTATGGGTCAGTGAGTTGCTACCTGTGCTTTTCCAGCGCCAGGATAGTCTGGCTCCATCTGAGCAGACTGATTCTCATAGTCCTCCTGTTCCACGTCTTGGAGTTCCCATTCCCCAACAACAGCTTCTGAGTTCTGCTTGCAGTAAGCACTCACTCACTTAGGGGCAGGTTCGTTGCCAAGGAGACAGCAAAGTGCATCAAGGGCTCCTGGTGTAGCAGCAGCCAGGGCAGCGTCCCTCTTACTGTCGTGCTCTGCCACTTCCTAAAACACATACACCTGTCCCGAAACAAGTCGCTTTTAGTTCTTCTTCGTTCCCAGTCTTCATCATGGGGTCCTGAACACCGAGACTAACCCTTCCATGCCCCCATTCACCTGACTTCTTTTATCCAAATTTGGACACACTTCAGTTTTCGTGGTTTATGCTCGTTAGTTTGAGATGTGAAGGGCGTACTTTGTTTTAGTGGCAGGTTTCTGTGCAGATCCATTCTGTAGCCCCGGCTCCAGGCTGTGAGACTCTAGGTGGGGTTTGCTGAATCAATCAGAGCTTGTACGTGGTGGGGCATCAAGGCGGCTCCTGGGTTCTGCCTGGCTATGGGTACACCGTGTGGCGTGGTGGGCTTCTGCCTCAGCTGCTGTGGATGCGGTTGCTCTGTTCTCCCTTCAGGATCCCCCGTCAAGTTCTGTTTTCTCTGGGAAACTGCTCGCCGAGGTTCCTCCTTGAATTTCTAGGGGCCAGAGTTTGCCGTGTCCCACTCTTGAATTTATCCGCAGCCTACCATTTGGGGGTGCTATTTTCCACATTTTGCTTAACTGATTGCAAGCTTCCTGGAGGGAGGGTAACCTCTGTGACTGCACCCCTGTCTTGTGCAGGCCTGAGGTCACAGGGAAGGAACAAATGCTAAGTCAGCCAATACTGATTGCTTGCTGAAGGCAAAGCTTAGTTCTTTGTCCTGAAGGAATAAAGAACCTTCTGCATTGGGGTGTCTGAAACAGGATAGATGCCGAGGTGAGGTGAGAAAACATTCTCGATTTTAAATTCACGGAAATGAAGCTAGGAGAAATAATTTGAGAAAAATCTTCCATTATATATTAGTATTTGGAAAATGTTCAGGACCATTTTTTTCTAGAAGTAGGAGGGCGCTCTACCCCGGCACAGTGGCCCAAAGCTGAGGTGTGGCTTTTTCAGGCCATACATTTATTTATGTTTATTTTTAAATAAAATTTTATTTTCTGATTTTCATACAACATCGTTCATGTTTGTATCGCTATTGGTTCCCTTAGGTATGGTCCTCCCCTTAATCATATATCCATATACCACCACCCCGCTCCCCCTCTTCCCCTACCCTAATCTGGTCACCCCTACTCTTCTCTCACTGCAAGTTGAAGATGGATGCTTGGTCCTCTGTTCTTTTTTTCCTTATTTGAAACAATGTTCAGACCCCACACATTCAACCATAGATAACAGGAGTGAGGGAGGGATGACTTGTGATAGTCGTTGGTGACGTGTTATATGCGAAACCAGTAGTCGGTAACTGATGCTACACAGACAAAAGGCCACGCTGGATTTTAGAAAAGCTTCCGGAGCTGTGTGCCGCTGTTAGAGTGGGCTGTATGGTGACTTCCCAGAGGGGTGTCCCCCAGAAGCTGTGAACATGGCCTGCTTTGGATAGAGGGTCTATACACCTGCCATCCGGTTAGGTCCTCAAGGCAAGGTCATCCTGGATTGTCCAGGGGACAGTCAATTCAGTGACCAGTCTCTTCAGAAATGACAGCATGGCACAGACCCAGACACAGGACCATGTGCAGACACAGCCATGAACCTGGGGTGCCTGCAGGCCCTGGAAGCTGGGCCTTGCCAGGGCTTCCCTGGATCCTTAGGCAGAACCTGTCTGGGCACATGTGGCTGCAGGCCAGAGACCTAAGGGGAGGACTTTCTGTTGTCTTGAGTCACCATGCTGGTGTTCCTTTGTTACTGAGCCTCTGGGCACGAAGGTAGTCATAAACAAACAGGACCAACCTGTCACCTGTTGTGTCAACATTCTGAAGCACAGTTGCCAGGGGACCCTCACCTCCTGGGCCCCACCCCAGACTGGAGTGAATAGGGGAGGAGCTTTGCCCAGGACAACCTTTCAAAGATACCCTGCAGTGTTTCACCTCTACAGGGGAGCTGATGTCAGCAAAGGCTTTGGGGTGCTTTCCCCCATCCCTGGTGAGACCATGAAGGGGAGACTGAGGTTATTTTAGGAAAGGGTGGTTGTAGGTCAGTTCTGATCACATGGCTGTATTCCAGAGGAACAAGAGGGGAAGGGAGTCTCCTCCCCCCTCCCCCCCCACTGGTCATTTTGTAGGAAAATGTAATTACCAGCTCCTGGGAGCATTGTCTTTGGGTTTCATGTGACAACTGCATTCTTTGCAGCAGGTAGAGGGAGGTGGGAGTTGGGGCAAAGATGGGGAAAATAATCTATGAAGTGTGGCCACAGAATATGACTGTTTTTCCACCCTGGAAGTTAATAGAAACCCTTTGCCGGTCTTCTGCAGTCAACAAGACTCTTCTAATTGGTGACCATGGTAACAGAACCAGGTCCTGCAGAGACTCACGCTGAGATCAGCATATGGAGATCTCCTAGTTCAAATATACATAAAGATAAGAACCTGTTGGTGAGTCTGGGATGTCAGGTTGAAGATGGGCTCTCTTACACCCAGCTTGGAGTACTGAGAAAACAATTGTGGTTTTTGCAGAAAAGGAAGAGATTTTTTCAAATTCACTGGGGGGGAAAGATAATTCAGAAATGTGAATGAGCGCATAGACTTCGCCTCACAGATCTGTGTAATTTACTCCCTGGGGTTTGTAGTGTGTCTGACTTATATTTTAGACATAATTAAGTAATCAGCAGTGTACATTGTCAAATGAATGTTTAGGCTGCTTGAGGTTAAATTTTCA
Organism: Uropsilus gracilis; assembly: GCA_004024945.1. NCBI lineage: Eukaryota > Metazoa > Chordata > Mammalia > Eulipotyphla > Talpidae > Uropsilus > Uropsilus gracilis. The sequence continues at coordinate 53,095 of PVHY01001951.1, read as the reverse complement.
CAGCCATAGCAGCTGCGTGGCGCTAGCGGCCACCCCTCCCCACAATCCCATCCTCTCCTTGCATACAGTCAGCTATTTCAAATCTGTGAATGGGACTCAGATCATTTCCAGAGTCAGCCATTTCCAGCACCCACATGGCAGCCGCCGGAGGCCAGGGCCACACTGCACGCTGCTGAGTCTCTCTGGCTTGATAGTGTCACCACATTTTTACCATCTTTTTTTTTGATAAAGTCGCAGAAGAAATTTTGATGAGACAGGCAAGCAAATGGAAAGAGGCAAATTTAACTAGAAGACTGGCTATAAGAAGAATGTTATAAGAGAAAAAAGGAGAGGAACAAAACATAATGGGCCCGTGGGCCAAGAAGGAGCAAGGAAGCTCAAAATGGTATCATGGGATTTTTTTATACATTCTCCCCTCATTATTCCAAAGACCCATCAGTCTCCCTGTGACTGGCTGATGCCACTGTATCAAGGCTCAGGGCCAATTTTCACCTCTTGGAATTGTCTTGTCTCTGCCCAGAAATGTTCCTTAGCTCTTCATTTTTTTCTTATACCAAAGGTCCTAAAGTAGCTGTTTTGAATTTGGTGCCAGTAAGCTAGCTCATGGCTAGTTCATCTCCTTTGGAATTTGCTTTCCATGTTCCCATTCTCCCTGTCTCCAAAGCTTTTATGCTGCCAGGTCTCAATAGCTGGGATGACAGTAGTAATAATGTCAATTATAGGATGAATTATACTTTCATTTTTGTAGGATCTCATTTGAGTCTCAAAAAGCCCTGAGAGCTGGAATGCCTTCCCCAGATAGAGAGTAAAGCTGAGATCCTAGGAGAAGTTACATTCTGGGTGATCACTCATAGGCATCTGCACAGAGGCACAGAATTAGGTCCTGATCCTATGCAAATTGTTTAAAAGATATGACCCCACAGTCAGCACCCACAGTTGGCACCAGTACTGGGGAGCCTGCCCCTCTAGGCCCCTCAGCACCCTCAGGCCACAAGGGGAGTTTTGAAAGGAACTTAGAAGTACTGACTTTCTTTCTCTTTTTTGTTCTTTCATTTCTCTTCCTTGACTTTCTCTTATTAATTCTTTTTATCAAATTTGGCCTGCATTTGACTTTCCTTCTCCAGGAAGTTGAGAACAGACAAGGCAAGAGAGGGCGGGAGGCGGGGGGTGCAGGAGGTTTGGAGTGGCTAGCTGTTTGCTCCAAGGAAGTCCAAACCTGAAGTCAGAGTGAGAGATGGGGGCTTTTTGAGGTGATGGGGATTTGGGCTCATTCTCTTAAAAAATGACAAAATATGGCATTTTTCATTGCAAAAAAAAAAAAAAGAGTTACTGATTGGAGACAAGCTTTCAAACAAGACAGGCAAATGACAAGAAGAAAATTAAGTTCTCCTCTACCATTCCTGTTCCTTAGAGGTAACTGTTAATAATGATCGCATCTATGTCCTCTGAGACTCATGTCTATGCTTCGAGTTCAGCTCTCACACACAATGCATTATCTGCATGCGTGTTTTGAAAAAAAAGTTGTCTTTATTCTGTATCTTCTGTCCTGTAATCTGCTCTTTTCCCTTACTATCTCTCCATATCAGTCCATTATACTTTAGTAGTTGGTAGTATTCCATGGTAGTAGATCTACCAGAATTAATTATATGTCTTTGCACACTCACGTAAATATCTGCAGGATCAGTTCTCTGAGCTGAAAATGCTGTTTCAAAAATTTTCAGCACACATTAAAACTTTGAGATGACTCTTGACCTTGTCTACTTCTACATCCGTGCCCATCCTGCCTCCTGCTCCTCAGGATGCTCCCTTCCCAGCCTTTCTAAGACCAGGGATCATCTTGCTCCCTCCAGGAGCACCTTTCTGTCAAGCCTTGCTTGCTCTTCAGCAGCCCAGCGGCTACCATGCCCTCTGTGAGCTTCCCTGCTCTCTCCACTATGGCTCTGAAGGCTGTACCTCCCTCCAGGGCCAGCCACCATGCTAGCTCTCTGCACATTTCTGTTAACAAGTGATGGAAGTCTCTCTCCTCCAGGTAACCCGCAGCTCCAGGACAGCAGGCATAGCAGGTCTCCTCCCTGGTGGGAGTCTTCTGTGCATGACTTCCAGGTCTCTTGGTGGTGAGATTCCACACAGGATTTGCCAGGCTGACTGTGGCCAAGTGCTCTGCTTTTTTGATTAGTTAATTAAGTTTTAGAAACTAGGTCTTGCAGGGAACTGCAGACTCACGTTGCCTGGAGTACCCTGGACTCAAGCGATCCCCAGCCTCAGCTTCCCAGATAGCTGGGATTACAGGCGTGCGCCACCACACCCAGCTAATTTTTGAGATTAGGTCTCACTATGTTGCCCCAGGTGGGTCTCAGGTCTCGAACCTGTGGACTCAAGTGATTCCTAGTCTTAGCCGCACTCCGTGGCTGCACTTAAAGGCACACGCCACCATGCCCAGCTCCAGGTGCTCTGCTTTAACTGCATTCTTGGTGCCCCTACCTTTTCTAGGTGACTCCTCAGGGTCAGTGATCTTCAGCAAGAGAACTTTCTTCCTCCTTCATTGGGTAAACTAGTGTCTGGTTTCTTTGTGGCTTGCCCTCCTCACGGTGAACAAGGACTGGGGCAGAAACCTGTAGGAACCTGGCCAGCAGGTTCAGGGCACCTGAGTTAGGGCTGGAGGGCAGGGCTTGGGGCCAAGCCACCTCTAAGCTGCAGAAGATATGGGCAAGGGACACATACCATGAGCTGTGGAAACCAGCCCTAGCTCACAACTCCCCTCCTGCCCCAAGTTTCACCTGGATGGCCGAACCTTGTGGGAGGGGCACCTCAGCTGTGCTTCCCTGTCCTGAGACCATTTCCTTGCTCTGTCCATCTGCTGCCCTGGTTTGTCAATGGCTGCCTCTCTGCCTCTGACCTCTGCATGGGGAGAGATTGGGCCTCAGTCCCGCAATCTTTTCTTTTCATCCATTCCCAGGTGCTAATAATCTCACCTACTCTCCTGGCTTTCAATACAAGTTTATATCTCCATCTGGTCCCTCCCTCTGCTCTGGAGACTCAGCTGCTGCTTGAGATCTGACTTGGGAGAGCTATGGTGTCTAAATTGCTCCCAACTTCCTCTTGCACTTGCACTGCTCTGGAAGTCCTTCCCAGAGTTGCTCATACTTGCCCATTGGGGGTCATGTGTGAATGACCCCAGTGAGCTCCTCTTAGTCCCTCACAGATCATCTTTCAGCAGATACTCTCCACTTTCAAAATAGATCCAGATTCCTGGCCCTTTTCACCAACCTGATGCTGCTCTGATGTAGGTCACCACCCTAACCCGTTTATCCCCCCACCCAAACTGGGCTCTTTCCACGTGGCCCCCATTTCTGCCAGGGTGACCTCTGTATAAGCCAAATTAAAACAACTGCATCATCACCACGGATGTTTGGTGTATATGTTTTGGTTGGTCCTCACAACCCGCCTGCCTGGTGGATTATCATGACCCAGGTCTGACCTGGGCAGACCCTAACAGGCATAGCCAGTGAGGGAGGAGCTGCTCAGTGATGGTCATTGCCAGAGCCCTGAGACTGGAGGGATATCATTTGTTTAAATACCCTGGTCAGTGAGTGAGCTGGGCTGGGCTCATGTCTGGCTCAGGAGCAGATTTCTGGGGGGCAGTTGGAGGAAGGTGGAGACTCAGGTGAACTGGGCCTCTCAGCACCCTGCACACATCAGGATAACAACAGAAAGAACATTCCTGAGTCAGGCCGGCCTCCCCTTAGTCTTCCTCCTCTGGCGCAGTCATAGGGCTGAGTCTGTGCTGCCCTCTCTCAGCAGGGTGGGCACAGACGTGTTGGGGCCACATTCTAGGGCTGGTCACAGGGGAGTTCCTGGGGCTGACTGACCAAATCCCGCTGGTTCTATTTGTCCTGAAAGGAACCCAAAAGAGACCGGTGCTTGGAGGATGTCCCCTCCCACCCTCTTGTTGCCAGCTTCTGCCACTTTCCTTGGCACTGGACAGAACTGAGGAAGAACAAAGTCTCAAAGCTGCGTTTCTGAGAGTTAGTTCATCAAGATGGTGCCTGGAATGACCTTGGAGTGTCATGCCGGTGGACCTTCTCACCCCTTTCACACAGCTGTACAACAAGAAACTCAGAATAAGTAGGGGTACCTCTTCCCAGGAGGACAAGTGGGTTCCTTGAAGGACTGGCAGTGACTTCCTGGAGTCCCACCCTCAGACAGAGGGTGCTGGGGTGGCTGGACGCAACAGGAGAGGGTGGTCCATTCTGCGATCAACTGGCGCTGTCTGCTATAGGCCGGGCAGGTGGCCAGAGTTGCTATCTTCCCAACCCCTACTACCCAGCTCCCACCTCCTTTACTTAAGACATGAAAACATCCAGGCCTGGTAGCACTGTGATTTAGCAACAATAACGAGGGTGTGTATGAAGATCTGGTGTGTGCCAGGGACTCTGAGCATTGCATATAGTCACCACAGCATTTTGGGACACCCTCCTATCCCAAAGGAGAAGTGAGGAGGCACAGGCAGGGGAATGACGGCCCAAGACATAGCAGAAGCATGCTCTGGTGTTCAAGACCCATAAATTCATGTCCTTTCCTGCTGTTGTGCTTTATGCAAACCCCATAGCTCCGGGGTGTGGGTGGGATGACTCCCCAAGTTCCAACCCGGAGACATAAACTGAGGAGAAGAGAGAGGAACAAACCCTTTCATGAGTGCCCAGGGAGTGCCTGGCACTGTGCTGGGTGTTGGAGCATCATAAATAGGTGCCCCCCAGGGACTGTCATCAGTCAGGACATAAAGGCTTCTGTCAGCCCCTTGTCATGAAGCCTCTGCTGTGTACAGTACGTCTGTGCTGCTGAGCCTGCTGGTGCGTGCCCTCCTACACGGTCTACACTGCCGGCTCCGTCTGGCTACCTCCAAGTTCACATTCACACCAGACTTGCCGCATCCACACCGAGAAGTGCTCCGAGCAGTATCCCACTGACCCCCAGCCCTGTTTCGTGGCTTGACACCATGGGGATCTGTGCTTTTTGCTTTGAGAAGCCAATCAGCTTAGGTCAGCAGGCTCCATCTGGAGGTTCATTTTATTAATTCCTCTTTAGACACTGGTCCTCTGGCTAAGTTATCAGTTAATTAATTTATTTATACCTCATCTCTTTTCTGGAAGACTCAAAAATGACCTCGTGCAATAAGGTTAATGGAGTGGAATGAAAAATAGAACATCTGGGTGGAGACAAAGAAGAGGGCTCAGCGGTGTCAGTCACCGGGTTAGTGCAGGTGCAGTGGAGCCACGGGTCTGATGCTGCGCTTCCTGGTGGCCCGAGCAAGATGGAAAGCAGAGTGGCCGGCAGGCAGTACCAGGAGTGAGGAAGCATGGTGACTCCAGAATCAAGGGAGAGGGCTTTAGCACACCTGACGCTGGGAGGAATAATGCAAAAATAGATATAGTCTCTGATCCCCAGTTCCTAGAGCAGGGCCTCCAAACTCTTGCACTTCCTGAGCAATAGGGGAAGCATTGTTTTCATTCCTAATAAGCCTCTTCTGATTACACCTGAGTTTATTTTAGGAAGTGACAAGGTGCAACTGTTACCAGAAATTGTTGAAGCTTTCAGCCCTGCCCACCAGGGTGGGAAGGGGAGAAGGAGTAGGGGCTGAGGTCTCCAAAACTCTCCCATAGGTATGATGGGTTTCGGGGGTTGGCATAGACTTTCAGGCATCGAGCAAGTAGAGGCTCTAGATCTCCATGCCTAGCATAGCTTGCTCTACAAGTCTCATCCACTTGGCTGTTCCTGGGTCGTATCCTGTGTAACAAACCAGTTGATGGAATTGTCTCTGAGTTCTAGTGAATCACTGAAACTCTTGGGGGTGGTGGGGCCTACAGGACCGACCAGTTTGCAGCCAGTTGAGCAGAGATGTGAACCACCTGGGAACTCAGGACTCCCGATGGTGCCTGAAATTACAGAGGGGGGTAGTTTGATGGGATTGAGTCCTTAGCTGACCTGCGCTAATGCTGGGTAGCTGGTGGCATCTGGACCAAGCCGAACAGCCCGTGTCTGGTTGTTGGGGCTGGATGAGAAGCACTTGTGTCCCCCGGAAACAAGCTTGCCACTCAGAGCTGTGCTACTGCAGTCCTCGTAGACAGGCCCCAGCCTGCACATGCAAGGCGGGTCTCAGGGCTGTTGTTACCGGACCCACAAGGTCCCTGAGGAGCCAGGTTTTTTCCATCTCTCCGCTCACACAATCAGCTCCTCTCTCCTCGTGTTGGCCACAGACAGTTGTCTGGACTATCTCTGAGGCTGACCGGGTCTTCCAGGGAGGAGAGCTACCTTCTTCTGTCATTGGCTAGGATGGGGTCACATGTCCCTTCCTGACCCAATCACAAGACAGTGGGTGTGTCCTTGGGCAGGGCCATCGGGCTGGAGTCGGACTGTGAACTGGGCGAGCAGAGGTGTCTGAACCAGTCTGGGGTTGGGGGACAGGGAGGCAAGAGCTAAGCTGGGGTTCCCTAGGCATGGAAGAGTGCGACATGGTGACAGGAAGGTGAATGCAGTGCTCACACACTTGTCAAATGAACGTTTTCCCTCCAATCTGTGCTCTTTAGGAGACAGCTGCTAGAGGCACACAGTTCAGCATGTTCTCATTAGCTTTGGGGCTGTCAGAAGTGATGCTGGTGTCTCCACCCTTCAAGTCTGTCTCCCTGGATGAAGCCGAGTCTGTGGCGTGGGGGAGGCCTTTGCAAGGGAAAAGCCTACAGGGAAGAGCTCGCAATGTGAAGTTCAGCTTCACATTGGGTTCGTGCCCAATGGGGTTCGTGCCCAGATACATCATGGGGTTCGTGCCCAGATACATCATGAAGGAGGGGGGTGAGCACCACCCCGTACTATAGGACTGATCCCTTTAGGTGTCAGGGTGGCCAGATGAACAGCAAGACACTCAATGAGCAGTGTCCTCTGATGGCCAGACACGTAAGGAGCTGGTGGAGGTCTTTGGTGGGAGGTGCTGGCTCTCCAGCACCAGGACAGAGCCCAGATGTGTGAACCTCAGTTGAGTGAGGGTGCTTAAGAAGGTAACACTGGGAGTGGCACTGCCTCAGGTCACCATTTTGAACCTAGCCAGCCTGCCTGGGACTGAAAGCCAGCTCAGGGGCTCAGAAAGCACTTTCCTCCTTGAGTCCAGTGCCTTGACCCTTTGTCCCCTTCCCTCTCTGTTTTGCAGGGCCTTTTGTGATGAGAAGGAGGGATGTGGAGGTTGAGCCCTGGCTGCAGCCTGCACACTAGATGTGTGCCTTGGGCACATGCTCAGAGCCTCAGGTGACCTGCTGGCAAACTGGAATGGGGAGTAATTATACCCATGTTGCAGGTGTGTTGTGAAGGATCAGGGAGGTACATAAGGTGACGCTTATCTAATGCTTGACACAGAAACCCTTAAAAATTCCACTGTTGCACCTCTGCCCATCTGAGCTGGAGCCCCAACCAGCCACTGTCCTCTCTATTCCCTGGAAGCAGCATTTCTCAGTGATCCAGGATGTGAGCCCACAGGGGATGCAGGCCTGTAAGCTTGTGTGCAGGCCTGGCCTGAGCATTTGGGGCAATAGTTTTACTTCTGAGAGCTTCTCAGTCTTCCCATTCAGGGATGTTCTGACTTCTGGCATGTTCAGGTTACGCAGGATCTGCAAACAATGCTCTGCTTCCTTCTGTCTGCGTCTCAGCTCCATGCACACAAACTCTGGCTCTCCTCTTCTCAGGAGGTGGCAAGGAAGGAGGCTGGATCTTCCCTGTTTGAGAAAGGCCTACAACTCCAGTTCAGGATGGATCCAAGATGGGGAAGGGTGGCCAAAGGAGTGGGCTTCTTTGGACCCTAATCCAATTGAGCTCAGGCATGAATGGGCCCACAGTGAGCTGGAGCACTAAAGTAGTGATAATGGACTGGTGAGGCGGGCCTTTATAACCTTTGCCACCTGGCAGAGAGCACCCAGTGAGCAATGCCACCGAGGTGGACACTGCACTTGTAAGCACCTGGGCAACCAGTGAAGAACTCCAAACCTCAGTTTACCCAGTAAGAAGAGGTGCATAAAGCAAACTGAATTCTAAGTCCATAATGCTCTTCTTTGAGGAATCTTATAGTGAGTAACAAACCAGATCCATTTGAAACCCCAGAAAAGAGTGACAGGATTCTGGGCAGAGGCTCAAGAGCTGTGTCCACCATGAGGGGCAGCTGTGGAAAGTGAGCTGGTTGGGTCAGGCACACCTGTACAAGAGTCATATGGGTCATGGTGCTGACTGGGTGGGCACAAGTAGAGCATCTGGAGAAGGGACTGGTATTCCTGCTGGATGGTCTGAGGCCGAGTATGGTCCCCTGTTTGGGGCTGGGCGTGGCTGCAGGCCAGTGGTGTGCAGTGGGAGTGTGATGGGCAGGACAGGCAGGATGGCAACCCTGGGTGGCAGAGAGGGTTGGTCACACAGGATGATGTGGGGGCCGTGTGGGAGCCCATTATAATGGCTCAGACTGCTGGGGCCAGACAGGAGATTGAGGAGCACAGCCAGGGAGGAGCAGGAGGGAGAGTTCGAAATACAATATGGAAGGGGGTAGTCGCTGATGACTGCTTTGAGGGTGCATGTGTGATGGACTTACCCCCAGCTTCCAGAGGACCAACTTGGGGTGGATTTGAACTGGGAGGAGTGCTGAGGAAGGGTGATGACCAATAATTGGTGTTAGAGGCCTCTTAGAGGGTTCAGGTCTTCCTGCCTTTGGTCATCAGTTATGTCAAATTTAAAGCCCTCAGGATAATGAGGGTCTATTGATTGCACAGGACAGGACAGGACACAGCACAGGACAGGAGATGATTTTCTTCTCTTTGGAATGGGGAGCCATCTGGGTTGAAATGGGCCTTCTGGTGGAGCAACTACTTAATTCAGCTGGAATCTGAGGTCACACTCCATGTGAATGGCTGTACAACCCACTGTTTTCTCTTCCACTTCAGATGGTGCCCCTTAGTCCTTACAGACCCTCCACTTAGGTGACTAGGAAATGCCAAGGACACACCCAGGAAAACTTTGCACCCAACTGCCCAACTGTCAGGCAGCACTGGAATGGTTAATGAAGGGTAAGCCATCATCTTTTCAGTACTGACAGATACTGGCCTGTTACCTGCTGCACATTCAGCAAAGCACAGCAGTGTACAGGGGAGAGTAGGGGGAGAGGATGAAGGAGACATAGTAAAAGACATTTAGAAAGGATAAGGAGGGATAAAGGAGAAGAGAGAGGGAGATGAAGAAAAGTGGAATAAATGGAATGAATGGATGCTTGCCATAGGAGGTTGGTGGAAGAAAAGACTGGCAAAAAGGGAAAGACAGGAAGCCTGGGAGTAAAGGGAAGTGGGTCCTCCACCTCATGCAAGAGGTGGGGGAAGGGTGGAGAAGGTGGCATATGTTGGACTAGCAGTCCACGTTGCATGGTAGTGTCAGTCCCCAGTGGCTCCCATGGTGGCCTGGAACTCCTTCCTGCTTAAAGGGATACAGAGTTACAGCTCTCACTTTTAGTTTTCCTTCCTAGGCAGGGGATGCCAGCAATGAAACTTTGTCTCTAGTAACACCCTCTCCCCTAGTCTTCTTGGGGGGTTTCAGCAATAATCATAGATGTGAGCCTCTGAGCCAGCACTCAGTATTGGGAACAGGAAGGGAACCTACAGCTTCTAGCCCTGGTAAGAACCTCCAGAGCTGGGCAGCCATGCTCATGGTCAGTTGCCGGCTGGAGCAGCCTCGGGGTTCATAGAGTCAACTATGAACAAGAGTGAATTGCTCCCCTGGTGGGTCCAGGGCATTCAAGGCAGGTAGTGGCACACAGCTGCCTTTCCCTCTAAAGGGTCAAGGTTGGCAGCTGTTGGGTTTTCAAAAGTGCTTTTAAGTAAACAGAGCTCATTCACTGAAGTTCCATGTAAGATTCATTTAATGCTGGTGTTGTCTGAGATAGGCTCTTGACAAGAAGTCCTGGGGGCTTGGGTGTATGCCTGGAAAAGTGCAGGTGACACTGTGGCCTCCGATCCTGGGCAGAATTAGGGCACCATGGCGTACAGATTCTTCCTTAGGAAATCCAATACCAGAGACCTTCTTCCCCCCCACAAGTAAGCATATTATCCTAACGGGCTTCTTTCTGCTTGGTAGCCAGCCACCTGCTCTCTTTGGAGAGGTCCCCCTTTTTGAAGAAAACTGCTAAAAGACATTACTTGAAATCATCGTGTATATTACTACCTCCTTTCCTTTTCCTGTGCATCAGAGACCAGAATGAAGCTCTCCTCAACACTCTGTATGCGCCAGGCTTCCACACCCGAGGCTTATCACAAGCAATTATCTTACCCAAATAAAAAATGAAAATGGAAAAGTTAAATAAATAGCAGGACATCTTGATGGAATCACAGTAATGTTCATCTCAGTGAACATGAGCCCTGACTTTCTCACAGCCAGACTTGTTAACGTGTGCGTCCTCGAACCGGACATCTATCTCCCTACATCTCGGGACATTCCAAAATGACGAATGGCACCATCGCACTCGCCCCTAAAAGCACATTCTCTAGGAGACTGCCAGAGGCAGAACAGACGCTGTAGCCCTGACCTCAGTATCCCTTCTTTGGAGGAAACCCTCAAAACCAAATTCACCAAGGATTCCACGTGGTTTTCTGTTCCGTGTAGCTACAGCAGTTAAACCTCAATGGGCCTCAATGAACTTGAGCTGGAAACTCTGACCCCCCCGCCCCCCCCCCCCCCCCGATCTCGGACTTTGCCTTCCAGCCTCTTCAGTCTCTCTCCACCCTCAGACACAGTGGGGAGAGGCCTGTGGACTTATGTTGAGTCAGTTGCCCTTGGGCCATGTCTGTCACATTTCGTGGGCTGAACCTGGTGATGTGATCACTTACCAGGGACCGATGGGCAAGTGCAATAGAGACTATGAACATCCCAGGGTTAACAGAAGCAAAGTCCAGCTCCTTGGGGACTTTTGATCAGGGACAGTTTTTTCTCTGTGTATCCTGAATGTCGGTAGCTTAAGCCAGATTCTAGCCATCTAGAAGTGCCTCTGACTGGCACAGGAAGACTTGTGTTCATTTTAGAACTATGCACAAATTATACCTAAATATATAGATTATATATTTAGATAGATTTCTAAACAGATTTCACTTTTTTCAGCAGTTTTAGGGTCACGGGAAATTTGAGCAGAAAGCAGAGACTACCATATGCCCTTGCCCCCTCTTGCTTAGTGCACCCCAAGGATCAACATTCCTATAAGACTTGTTACAATGGTGGACCCTACATGACATGTCATTATCAACCAAAATTCAGAGTAGACATTGGGTTTCAGTCTTGGTGTTGGGCATTCTGTGGGTTTAGACAAATATATAGTGACATGCCCCATTTTAGAGTATCACACAGAATCGTTGCATTACACTGAGATCTGTCTCTGCCTGTTCACACACCCCTGGCAGCCTCCATCCCTTCAGTGCTCATAGTTTTGCCTTTTTAAAAAATATAATATAGTTGGAATCAGGTAGTATGTCATCTTTTCAGATTGGATTCTCTCCCTCATTAATGGGTATTTAGTGGACATTTCCTCATTTTTTTTTTTGGCTGCGTGAAACTTCATTTATTTTCAGTGCTAAATAATATTCCATTGTCTAGATATACCACATTTATAATACATTCACGAACTGTAGAATATCCTGGTTGCTTCCAAGTTTTGGCATTTATGAGCAGAGCTACTGTAAACCTTCATTGCAGGTTTGTGGTTACAAATTTTTAACTCCTTTGGGTAGATACCAAATAGTGCGGTTGCTGGATTGCATGGGGAGAAAATGTTTGGTTTTGTAAGTAATTTCCAGACTGTTTTCCAAGAGGTTGTGCCATTTTGAATTAATATTAGCAGTGAGTGAGCATTCCTGTTGCTCAACATCTTTGCCTGTACTTAGTGTTGTCAGGGTTCTGGGCTTTGTCCATTCTGATAACTGTGTAGTGATATCGCATCATTGTTTTAATTTGAATTTCCTCTGTGATAGGATGTTTTTGTCTTGTGTTTATTTGCCACCTGTAACACTTCATGGGAGAAGTGTCTATTCAAGTATCTTGCCTGTATTTTAATTATGTTGTTTATTTCTTATTGAGTTTTAAGAGGTTTTTTGGTGTATTTTTGATAATAGTCCTTTATCCGATATGATTTTTGCAAATACCTTTTCCTAGTCTATGACTTGTCTTTAACATATTAAAAAAAAAAACAATTGAAAATCTCAACCTCCATTTAAAACCCAGTATTTCTATCGGTGCCTCTGAAGTTCTTGGAAGGGCTTATATTTTTCTCAGTCACTTCTAGCTGAGATTTCTGTCTCTGGTAAGCTTTTGCTCTCTATTCAACAGACAGGAATCTGATATCAAAGATTCACAAAGAACTCACACAACTTAACAAAAGCAGAGCAAAAAGACCAGTCAAAAAAATGGAGAGAAGACTTAAAAGAAACTTTTCCAAAGACGAAATACAAATGGCCAATAGACATATGAAAAAATGTTCAACATCACTAATCATCAGGGAAATGCAAATCAAACCATACTGAGATACCATCTTACACCAGTAAGAATGGCCCATATCAAAAAAATGGACAACAACAGTGCTGGCATGGATATGGAGAATACAGACCACTTTAACACTGCTGGTGGGAATGCAAACTGGTCCAGTCACTAAGGAAAGCTGTGTGGAGGACACTCAAATGACTGAAAATGGAACTACCATTTGATCCAGTAATTTCTCTTCTGGGAATCTACCCAAAGGATACCAAAACACTAATTCAAAAGGACACCTGCACTCATGTTTTTATTGCAGCATTATTTACAACAGTCAGAATATGGAAACAATCCAAATGCCCCCAAACAGATGAATGGATCAGAAAGTTGTGGTATATGTATGCAATGGAATATTATTTATCAATCAAAAGACAAATTTGATACATTTATGATAACATGAATGAACCTAGGAGGAATCATGTTAGCAGAAGTAAGCCAGACTGATAAAGAGAAATACTGGGTGATCTCACCTATATGCAGGATCTGTTAGCAGAATGAAAGATTAGAATAAGAGAGGGGGAGGGTGGTAAAATCAGGGAAGGATGAGCACAAGAGATTAAGATGACGGTTCACAGGTGATAAGGTGGTGGGGGAAACTTGGGGTAGACAATGATGTAAAATATATATACATATATGTGCAATCAATTAAAAAAATAAAAGAAAAGAATCAGGTGCTCAACTTGTTTTAGGAACAGTTTGCCTAGAAATTCTAAGTTCTTCCAAAAGGTTACACAAGGAAAAACAATTTTGAAAATGTGACAAGGGTCATCAAAATGTCAAATTAATCTGGGATTCCTTCCCTCCCTAGGCCATGGACATTGTTAGCAAGAGTCACTCATGGTGAGGCTCTAAGGGAATGTGTGAAACTCCAGGTGTCATTCGAATATGTCATCACTGCAATTTCAACATTAATATTTGAATACAGCATTACTTACTTATGTGAGTGGTAGTATTTCTCTTTCTTCAGTCTTCCTACAAGTCCTAGGGTTGGTCTGGGGGCTGTTTGAGAAATCCAAACAGGAAGCAATATTTTGGATTTTACATAAATGCATCCCATGGAACTCTCTCATATCAAATCAACAGTTTCTTTCTACTCTACCCCAACTTGTTTGTCCCCATGTAGCCACTGCCCTTATAAACCCTCCAGTGGGGATTCTCACCCTACCTCCTTGGCTGCCAGGGAAGCCTCCTTCCCTGGTGGTCCTCCCTGGCACAGAGCAACATGCTCTTGTGCCCAACCTGGGCCCACAGACTCAGGGGCAGTGTTTGTGGAATGCCTTTTTGGATTTGACTGTGTGGCCGAAGTGTCTGGAGGCATGTGTGGTGCAGGACAGCCAGGACAGCCAGGGAAACCGCCAGCCTTGCCCATCCTCCCACCCCCAGCCCGAGTCTTGGACTTGCCCAGTGAACCTGACCTTCCAGGTTGCCCTGGAGTGGGTCTGTAAGGTATGAGCATAGAGATGTTTCACTTCCCATTTGTTAATGGATCCACATCACACATGTCCTGGTGGCCACCATCTGTCCCCTGCCTGCCCACCTTTCCTCTTCCTCCAGATGACCACCGAGATTGTTCTTCAGAAGTGTCTGCTTGTGGGCAGTAGACCAGGCAGGGGAAACTGGCCTCCTCCTCCCACTGACCTGGGGCTCCTGCTGGTCCTCACAAGTCAGGTTTCTTCCGTCCGTCTCCCACTAACACTAGGGAGGTCTTGCTGAGGTGTTCCTTCTGTTTGTTTACATTGCCTACAAAGGAACTTGCAGGGCCATTGCTATAGCACATCTCTGCAGATTGCAGGAGCTGGCAGATATTTTTTAATGAAAGAAATTCAGGTGGTGAAGATGTTATGGGTAGAGAGTGAGAATGTGCTAGCTGCAAACTGCTGCTCACATCCTCCTGCCTGCGTGGCAGCATCTGCCTCAGTGTCTCTGATGCACCATGATTGGGAGTATAGAGGGAAACAGATGTCAGGATTGGGGCAGCGAGCCTGGGGACAGGTCCAAGCCCACGTGACCTCCACCCATGAGAACACTGGCCATGCAGGAGCTGGACACCAGACTGCCTGCTGGAGCCAACTGTTTGTTGGCACTTTTTTGGATTGAAGTCTTCTCCACTCTCTTTCCCTCCCTTTGGGACCAAGTACTCGGAGGAAGTCATATCCAAAGTACAGAAAAGCCTGCGCCTTCAAGTCTAACATGACCAAGTCGATCTCTCATTGTTTTAGCCAGTGCAGCCATCACTTTCAGATTTTCATTGGGGATTTGGAGACTGCCCAACTCCATCCTTTGTATTGCCATTGAGGGCACATAATCCTGCAGAGGTACTGACATGCCCCAGGTCTCCCAGCCCTAGACTAACCTAGACTAGTGCCCCTGTCTCCCATGAGGCTTCCTCCCCTTGGAAGCTCATAGTGCCCTCTGGGACTTCTGGTCAGTGTTGGTTTGATCGCTATTCTTTAGCAGTACTCTTGTGTGGGTATCTTGTAAATATCAAACAAGTCAGTGTGCTGCAAGGGTCACAGGCTGGAAATGCTGACAGAAGTCAGTTGGGTGAAATAAATGTGTAAATGGGTCAGGTGAAAAACAATTGAAAGTGGTGGAGTGTGCAACAAACTAAAAAAAAACACCTTCCCTTCCACTGTGCCCAGCATCTTAATCACAAACTGAACACTGCTCAGCAAACAAAATACATACAGGACACAGTCAAGGTACCTTAGTAGTTCTTGCATTGAGGGTCTGTTAGTGAAGCATTCTTCAAGCTTTATGGCCTGAAAAAGCCCTATTTTACCCATCTGTTACATATTTTCTCTCGCATGTACTGTAGAAAGGTTAACAAAGATCATCTTTAGTCTTTTTGTGCTTTTACTCTTGAATGATAGGTTCACTGGGTATAGAATTCTTGATTCACAGGTATCTGTTTTCCCCATTGCCTTGTATTAATCTGTGTCTTCTCAGCAATAACTCTACCCTACTTTTCCATACTTTGATTCAGAACTGAGCTCCGTGGATTCTGTCTCCCTTGCCAGAGGCTTGGTGTTAGGCTCTGCCAAGAGAGGGCACCAGAGGGACACACAGGGATGGGCAAGGAAGGAGGAAGAAGGAACCTTTTTTCCTTCTGATGTTCTGTGACTCAGCAGACAACAGGTTCAGGGTATGAGGTTCTTGCTCATGTGAAGCTCCAGCCAGTTTCCTTCTTACCATTTGAAGTGACTTGTAGCTCTTAGGGCTCATCAGTGGCCAGTTTCTTTGTCACCATACCAGTGGGGACTGTCTTCCCATGGCAGCCATGCCCTTATCTCAGAGGTTTATATTTCAGTCTTGTGGGGTACTCTCCTCTGAGATTTTGAGGTCTTTGTTTTCTTTATTCTTCTCTCATCCATTGTAGTTTCTCCCTTTCTTGTACCTGAGAGTTTGTTTTGCTCATTCTAGTTGTTAACTACCTTTTATTAGTTATTAATTCATTGTGTTAAATTTTTCCTGTGTTCATGTGAGAGTCTCCTGCCTGGATCGTGACTGATGAAATATTATTCTGTCATTTTCCGTTTTATTCTGTTGTTGTAAAGAAGACTGTTGTCTGCAAAAAATTTTGAATAAACACTTTATAAAGGAAGGTTTGAGTGACTAATGAGCTCATGAAAATGTGTTCCACATATCAGTCACCAGAGAAATGCAAATAAAAGCCCCAATGAGATACTACTATTCTCCTCCCCCCCCAGAATGACTATAATTAAAAAGATTGACAGCAGTGAATGCTGTCTAATGTGTCTAACACTTCCATACATTATTGAGAATATGAGAATATGAAATTGTACAACCAATTTGGAGAAAGGTCTGGTAATTTCTTATACATATATAGTTTCTTATTTCCACAGGACCCAGGATTTCCACTTTTAGGTATTTACATAAGAGGAACAGATATCCATTCACAAAAAGTCTTGTTCAAGAATGCTTTTAGCACGTTTATTCATATTTTCTATAGTGGAAAGAGGTCAGTTCAGCAGGAGGATAGATGAACAAACAGAAGTGTTAATAAAGCAGAAAACTACTCAGCAATGAAAAGTAACACATGATAGTTATCTATCTATCTATCTATCTATCTATCTATCTATCTATCTATCTATCTATCTATCTATCTATCATCTATCTATCTATTGTGCCATAGGTGAAGATGGAAATCAATATACTAAGCAAAAGAAGACTTATACCAAATATAAGATTTTACTTATTTGCAATTGTGGAATAGTCAATACTAACCCATGACTAAGAGAAACCAGTTTTGGTTGACTTTGAAGGAATGGGGATTTACTCAAAAAGTGCATGAGGAACAGTTTGGGAGTGATGGAACTGTTTCATATTTAATAGAGTTTCGGATCACAGTGAAATTCACACTTATGATTTGTACATTTTATTGCATACAACTGACTCAAAAGAAACTACCTATAAGCAGATATTGATATCTATTTAATGATATGCTTGCTGATGTATTTAGGGGAAAGTGTAGTAATGTCTGTAATTTTCCTTAAAATATACACCTTCAAAACCACCCCAAAATAAAACAAAAGAAAGTCTAATGAAAGATTGATAGGTGAATAGATGAAGAGAGAATAGATATGTGATAAAGCAAATACAGTAAAACTGAGTAAATGTTAATGGTAGAATCTAAGTGCTAGGGATACAGGTGACCATTATAATTTTTGTCAACTTTGCTCTGAAAACTTTATGAAAATATTAGTAATTGCTTTTAAAGCAATCTGCTTTCTTTAGCATCTTTTGTGTGTGTGTGTGTGTGTGTGTGTGTGTGTGTGTGTATCCTACACTTAGGTGTAGATTAGATTAATTTTCATTGCAATCAGGGTTGACAGACTTTTATGTTTCTTCAGTTCTGGAAACTTCTCAGTTTTTATGTTGTTGACTATTGTCTTTCTTCTCTGGATGCCTATGTGTGTGCTGAAACATCTCATCCTACCGTCTTCATACCTTACACTCCTTTTTGTATTTCTTTATGTCTCTTGCTACAGTTTGGGCGCGCTTACCTTGCATTTTCAGAACTTTCATTCTCATATCCATTTTTCAGTTTGGTGATTCTCTCTTCAACCCTGTCTAGCTTACCATTTTGAGTTATGACGATGGAATTAGAATTTCATTTCTAGAAATTCTATGTCCTTCTTTCCCCAGTACAATTGTAATTTTATTGTGCATTGGTTTTTTGGGATGCCTTCATGTAGTGAATAATTTTAGGCATATCTAACTTTTAGCTTATTTCAGATGGTTTTATTTTAAGAGTGTATTAAGTGGGTCAGAGTCCTGCTGTTTGCTGTATCTAATGGCTCTGCTCATTGAGAACTGCTTCTCCATAAAGAATCTTCATGAATTTGGATTGTGACTTAGGATCAGTGGTTATTTATCTGAGAAGCTTTTTCAGCCTGAAAAAGGTTGTATGTCTTCAGAGAAATGTTTCCTTTGTTTCTGCTAGGTATGCCAGAGCCATAGACTGTTGTCAGTTTTCACATTAATTTTCTAAACTCATCTAGAGTAAAGTTGAACCCCAAACCCATAAGAAAACAAGTTCATGCTCATGAATTATCAGGGAAGACATTTCTTTTCTTCATTGGCAGCCAGTCTGACAGAGCTAGGCTTCTCAGCCTTCCTGAGTCTGAATATGGGCTGTGTTGCCCCTCCTTCAGTAAGGTGGCACTTCAAAGGCTCTGGGTTCCTGTGGAGGAGAAGAGCAGGGTGTTTACTTTCCACTTCCTGGTGTCACCTGGACTCAAGTTTTTGTCTCCTAGCCTGGAGGGCTTTGGCTTCCAGGCTGTGCACGACCACATCTGGCAGCCCTTTCCTGGGCAGCTGCAGCGTCTGGCTGTTTTTTTCTGCTCTGGTTTTCTGTTCTCTCTTTGGTTCAGGACTCTGGAAATTTCCCTCACTTTCTTATAAACCAGTTATTGCTTTTAAAAAGATGATCATTGTAATCTCTTCAACATTTTCTAGGTGTTTCATATTGGAGATCTTCAAGTAATCTGATCTTCCATAATACCGGAAATGAAAGCCATTTTAAACATTTCACTTAGATTACTTTATGAATTCTTCACAACAAATATAATATATGTGTTACTTGTCTGGGACATTTAGACATGGAGGGATTAAGCAGATCTTCCAGGTCTGAAGAGCTGTGTACTTTTGTTCTGTGTGATATGAGGCTAGAGAAACCTGCCTCCTAGCCCGGGAACTCCACTTCACACTCGGCCACAGGGTCACAGGATTCTCGGGTCTCCTGTCTCAGTGTTGACTGAGCTTTGTTTAAGTAACTGACAAATCTGGGGAGCAATGGGCTATCTATAGCACTGAAGCTGCTTTGTAGATAGCAAAGCTGACGGACTAATGGCATTTTCACCATAAAATTGGGTGAGTTTGGACAAACCAGGGTGAGATTGCTTTGCAGACCACCGTGGGCTGTTGTGAACCAGAGCAGCCCTAGTTCTTCACCACAAGAGACCAGAGCATCTCTGGTTTCCAGATTTCCTCAGAGATGAAAGGAAGGAGGTTAATGGTGAGAAGAGGAGCACAGAGGACGGAAGATTCATTTCAAGGACATATGGAATGAAGTGCAATCTTGCCAGGTATTGCCCAGCTGTTCCTACTTAGACCTCAACCAAAGATGGAGCAGGTTATGAGAGACATAATAGGAGAACAGCAGGGATGTGAACTAGATAGACAGAGCTTATCTCTGCTGTTTTGTCCCAATTGGAATCTCTGAGGTAGACAATATTGTGCCCCCTTTGAAGAGGAGGGAACTGAAGCCCCCAATCTTCAGTCACTTGTCCAGTATTACACAATGATGCCTGGATTCAAACCCAATGGGCAGACCCTGAAGCTAGGGCTGCTTCTATTCAGCCACAGTGAGGGGGTGGGAGGAGGGCTCTCATTCCAGCACCAATGTGAGGAATTTTGAGTCAAGGAGGATAGAGACACAGGCTCTACAGGTTGTCATGGACCTTGTACACAACCCCAACATGAGGAAGTAGCAGTGACTCTGACTCCAGGGGCACCTTCAGGTTGTGAGATTTAGGGTGAGAGATAAGACAGCCCGGAGCTACCAGCTAGTTCCAGTGCCTTTTCCCTTCCTTTCCCAACACACTTTTATACCTGTCAGGCTTAGGTGCAGTAGTCAGGGAGGCTGAGCTTGTAGGTACAAAGGGGCCCTGTCCCCAGGCTGTGCTGTTACCTCTGGTACCTGTGTCTTTGCTCTTTATTGAGGGCACCTTCTGTCTGGCCTGAGGTTGTGAGCTTGTTCTGTCATGTCCCCGTTTACCCATCTTCAGAAAAACAGCCTCCTATTGCCTGTCTGTTGCACTGTAAAGTGCTGTATCAATATTAAACATCATTAGGGCATCCTTGCCTGACAAACACATCCTAAGGATCCAGAGATCAGGGCTGCTTTTGAAGGTCTCTTCTAATATTTACTCACCCAGCTTCCTTCTATACTCTTAGCTGTGTTTTTCTGAAACAGCTGTGTCCAGAACAGAAGGCTCTTTTGTGTAAACTCATAAGTCACCTGCACTTATTTTGTGTATCCAGGGCTGTTACGCTCTGCAGTGAGCTATTTTTTTTAATAGGATTGAGTATTTGATATAATAGATTATTACATGTTCTGCATATAAATTACTAGGTCTCAGAAGCAAGGAATGAGTAATTTTGCCCCGAGGTAATATAACAACTACTGCAGAGTCACTAAAACCAATTAAATAGATCATTTGTGGTGAGGACAGAGCTTGGAATTACCACCTGAATAGCATTCAGTAGTTATTCCCTCATTTAATCATTCAACAAACAAGTATTGAGAACCTGAGTTGCGCTTGAGACATTCTCTAAGCATCGGACAGGACTGCAGTGAGACATAGAGCATGCAGCCTCAGGAGACCAAAGACTTTCCTTAAGTCCTTTCTATGGGAACTTATTGCACAAAAGAAAAAGTAATCAAAGATATACAGGTTCATAGAATTCCAAGGGTGTCAGGTTCCCAGTTTGATAATTTAACACCTGTGAACAGCACATTGTGACCCCCATTCTACTTCCAATCTACACCATACAATTTACATCCTTCCCTGACTTACCCTTTTCCCAGGCCCCTGTTGGGACCCATTTTGGTCCCATAATAAGAGTTTTGTTTTGTTTTGTTTTCTTTGTTCATTTGTCTTATTTTATCTTCCCACATACAAGTAAAATCATGTGATATTGATTCTGTTTTCCATTTATCTGAAGAGCATAAAAACATCATTTTGAAAAGATATTGGCATCCCTGTGTTCATTGTAGCAATAGTCACAGTGGCCAAGATTTGGAAGTGACAGAAGTACCCATTCGTGTAAACAAGGACAAAGGTGTGAGACACCCAAACGCCACAGCTGGTGGGTGGTATGGGGTATGTGTGTTACCTGTGCAGAGGTAACTGCTCAGCTACGAAAAAGAGATGAAGTTTTGCCATTTTGACCATGTGGTGAACCTGAAAGGTGTTGTGCTTAGGGGAAGTAATCAGGTGGAGAAAGGCAAACTACCTGTAACTTCATTGTGCTCACTTATGTATAAACTCAAGTGTGAAGGAAGTGGAAGGATGTTCACACAATTAGCATACAATGCAAGATGAATTGAACCCAGTGACTTTGGTACTAAACTCAGTCCTGTTGCTTCTTAGTGGAATGATTTGGAACAAATTTTCTTAATGTCAAAAAGGATAATTGCACCATTTGCCTCAGGTTATTTTAAGCTTTAAATGAGATATGGTGGGTGAAATGCTTGGCATGGAGTGGGCACAGGCACAAAGAGGCTCATGTGAGAAGACAGACTGCCCAGAAAAACAGGACTTGGAGGGTTTAACTCACCTGGGACATCACTCTGTCCCAGGAGAGCCATTTTGCCTGGTCTGTCCTGTGCAACCACGGTGGTGATGGGAGCTTCTCTGTCTAGGACAGAAAATGGTTTGCTACTGCTTCTCCCCCCCCACCCCCCCGGGAAATGCTGTTCTGTTTGACAGTGAGAAACTTTCATCTATCTCTATAATTGAAATGGGGCCTTTGGGTCACTGGGTCAGTATTTTTCGCCTGAGTCATCCTGGGCAGTTGTCCACTTTTTATCAAGTGAGTCAAGAGTGTGTTGACTGGGGTCAGATGGTCTGTGTGTGTGTGTGTGGGGGGGTGACACACCATCCAGCCTCATACCATGGTCAGCACTGGGAGTACCCCGCTTCCATCCTGATCCCATTCCATCCTTGTCTCTGTATGAAACCAAGCTAGTGATATGGGGATCAGGCTTTATTTTCCTTATGACAACTCCAATGAATGAAAAAGATATTATAAAATAACCCTCTACTTTATGAAAGGCAAAGTTAGAATAATGCCTTTAATAATTAACACTCTCAGGCTTGACAGCAGGACAAGCTAAATAAATTAGTCTTTAATGCTTATGTTTCTTCCAATTATAGGCTTTTGGTTTAATAATCACTTCATGTAACAGATGAATTCCCTCATATCTTGCTTGCTTTTGCCTGTAAAGAAGGGTCTTTACAATTCAATATTCAATAGAAAGAACTTTTTCCCCCCTGACTTCAATCTGAAATGGAAAACTGGAATGACATTGAAGGGCATTCATGAGGATGACTCTGGGTGTACTCAACTGATTTTTATTGGGGATCACACTAAGGGACAGGGCTAGCCATCTAGGGGACACAGAGACTGGGGAGGGGTAGGTTGTGAGGTTCTTGTGTACAGCCAGAGCAGAGCCCCTGTAATGTGGGGTGTCACAGAGAAGGCACAATTCAGAATGCCCCATGGAGGGCTGCAGAGGAGGCAGGGAGGGGTGGGTGTTTCAGGTGGAAGACCTGCAGAGGGGCAGACAGGAGGATAGAGGGGACTGTCCAGAGGTGCATTCTCCAGGCTCAGGTGCATTCTCCAGTGAGGGCCCTTACTATGCACACGCAGGTCCCAGAACAGTGTCATTTTGCCTGTGGTCATTTGGTGATAATGTTAATCAGAAATAAACATTCCTGGCCCACAGAAAACACATGGATGTTATTCAAAGACCTGCTTTCATTATATGTTGTTTCGCTTAAAGTTGCAGTTTCTGAGAACACCTGAAGAACTTTCGTGAGGGTTTACTATAGCCACCTGAACATTGAGAATTTGGGGGTTCCCTTAGCTAATTGCTAACCAGCTCATGGTCCCCTGACTGGTTTGTAAAGAAGCCCACACAGCATGGGTCCGCCCTGATGCTGCTGAGTGTCTCCCCTTCCTTCTTAAACCCAGGTGCAGCAGAACTCTGGTCACTCTTGAGCCACTGACTCTAGATGCCACTCAAGACCCTTCCAGCAGTTCACGGTTGAGGTAGGCATTTACCTACTGAAAAATCCAGCATAGAACTTTTCAGGCTCCCAGGAGGAGCTTATGGCAATGCAGATTCTGATGCAGTTGATCTGGGCTTGGGAATCTGCATTTGTTGAAGGTGGAGCTCCAGGGCCCGGGACCACTCTCTGGTCAACTGGGTCTGGGTCCCTGATTCTCATCCCCCAGGCTGAGGACTCTGGCCCAGGCTCCCTGTTCAGTCTTCCCAAACATGGATCACGGGATCACCATCACCTGCAGGGGACACCGAGGCAGGAGGGAAGGAGCTGGGCCCTGCAGCTCAAGTCTTCTGTGAGTTCCAAAGTATAGGGACAACCGAAACCATGTTCCAAGCTCAGGGAGGTGGGCTGGAGATGTGATTGCTGTGACAAGCCCACACAAGACCTCAGAGGAACATGCTGATCAAATAAATATGTTCTCAATGAGGAGAAAA
The DNA here is from genome assembly GCA_004024945.1 of Uropsilus gracilis. NCBI lineage: Eukaryota > Metazoa > Chordata > Mammalia > Eulipotyphla > Talpidae > Uropsilus > Uropsilus gracilis. The sequence goes on along the minus strand of PVHY01001951.1, from coordinate 29,700 downwards.
ACTCTTGGTCTAAAATTAATTTCCTTCCGAAGGGCTGCCCCACCCCTTCCAAGTGTAGACACACTCAGAGGAAGTACCTGGAAGCTTTGAAACAGACTCACACAAGTGTGCAGCCAGGTTGGAGGGAGATGGCCAGTGCTCTCTGGCCCCACGCTGAAATGAAACACATTTTAAAGATTTTTTTTTTTAAGAAAAAAAAAATGAAAAAAAGAGCAATCCGAAGAATTGAACACACTTCTTTTAGACAATTAATGAATTGCATTATAGCTTCATTGTCTGGACGTGGGTATCAGTGAACAACTGATTTGGCCTTATTAGGAAGTGAATGTTTTTCAAAGATGCAGGGACACTGGGGTACAGGCGGTGGGGAGACACCAACCCATGTCTGGCACGCATGGACAGTTTCTCTATAGCAAGGTGAAAACGGAGGGTGAGCATGGGGCCACCACAGGAAGTGCGGGCATCCTGCACTCTGGCAGCAGCCATCTTGGCCATATTGTGTTGCTTAGGAGCTAACAAAACATCTCTCCCTCGCTGTGTCTCTCTTTTTTCTGATCGTCCCTTTGTGCCCTGATATTTTTCCAAGTTGGCAGCTGGGAGGAAAAACAATGTGATTTGGTTAGATGCAGGATCCCTCTCTCAAGTCTGCAGCAGAACAGATAAGAACTTGTGTGTCAGAATACAAAGTTTACTCAGCAGCCGCTGCAGCGTTTGATGTCCCTGCCCAATCTGGCCTCGCATCTTTGAAGTCCTGTCACACATGCTAGGGCTCCGTCAATAAGAAACAGACTTTCTTCCCCCTGCTAGTTAAAACATCTGCCTCCTAGAAATGCCCGGCCTGGAAGCAGGTTCCAAGAGTGTAGGGCACCTAGCCCGACTTGGTCGCCTTCGTGACTGGAAGAGAATGTCCACCGGTTAGAAGCCACTTGAGAATGTACTCACAGCTAGGGTGCCAACGCTTGACCAGACTGGGCAGAAGGGGCTGAGATCCTAGCCTGGCTTTTGCAGGCCAGGGCGGAAGTCAGGTCCACAGCCACTGTGATAGACCCTTTTTATCTGGAGCATGAGTTGCTTCTGGTAAAAGGAGCAGAGAAAACAGGCTTGTTGGTTTGTAGTATCATTCTTTGAATGTCATTTACACTGCTCAGCAAATAGCTTATTTGTCACACAGTGTTTTTTTTTCTGGAATAAAACTCAGTTACTGATTGCTAAAAACTATGGGTATCACAAGTGATATCATGGTATCTCTCTGTGGCTACATGAGGGTGCCCTGTGAAGGGACAGATGGGGGTAGCCTTTCCCAGAAAGGGTCTAAATGGTGGGCTATCTGGAGGAGCTCCTGTGCCTCTGTTCCCCAAGCCCAGGCTGGCAACAGGAGTCTGCCCTCAAGACAGCCCCCTTCTGGAAATGTCCACAGTGGGTAGAGGCCCACGGAAAGTTGAGCAGGGCAGGTGGGTAGGTGGATGGACTGCAGACAGCTTGTGGGCAGCCCCGGGTGCAGGTACTCATTTTGGCTGCAGACCCGCTGCATCCTGTCTTGGGGGTGAACATGAGAAGGAGAAAGAATTTGAACCCATACCTCAGAGGGGCTTTGTGAACATGTTGAGCCTAGTACACAGTGACAGAGATAGGGCAAGATGGTGTGTACAGGGACAGAAGCCCAGGGCATTCCCTAGCATTGCGTTCCTGTGCCTTTTCTTTTCTTGATGGTTCTATCTTCTCCCCAGTATCAAAGTTTCATGTGCTCGACCCCACTGTTCTCCTTAGTCCCCATCCTGCTTCAAAGTCTGATATAAGATTAAGGTCTTGCCAAGCTAACCTGTTCTGAGAATAAATGAATTGGATGTGCTCAGTTGGTAATTCCTACTAGGAACATTTTCATTTTAAGGCAAGACAATGTTAAGTCAAATAAATGAATCTCTAATGGTGGAATTTATGGCATGGATAGGCAGTGTTTAATTTCCTGGGGTTATACTACTAACCTTAGTGGATGATCCTTTCCTTCAGCAAGTCTGCAGTAAGATAGGGAGGACAATCACAGTATTTATGGGGTAGACCAAGGTAGGGTCAAATTATGATACAAATAGCTCTGGAGGGTCCACAATGAGGGAGGACTATGCAGGCTTGGTTATACCCTTGTGACTGACATTAGCAGTCCAATCTAAGTTCAAAGTTCCGGTAGCACAGGAGGAAGATATCTGAGGCCCTGGATGTGCAGCACAGTCAGCTTGGTGGCAGAGCCAGACAGGCTCTGTGAGAGTGCTAGCTAGGGTGGGGAGAGGGCATCCCTATTGCCCATGCTGGGAATATGGGGTGGCAGGGCCAAGGCATGTGGCTCCTGTTGAGAGAGGAACATGGTGGTACCAGTAGGCATTGAGAACCACTGGCCTGGAGAATGTAAGGATAGGTAGAGCGATGATGGTCTGGGGAAAGTCCCAAGCAGCAGGAAATGCCTAGCTGCCAGCTTAATTCCTGACTCTGCCATCTTATTGCTGTGTGACCTGGGGCAGGTTACTCAACCTCTCTGAATCCCAGGATCTTTTTCTGTAAAAGGAAAAATTTTTTCATATAAGGCACCTAATTTGTGCCTCGCACCCAGCACAGACTGTGGCATTGCCAGTGTTTAATTCTGTTGTCCGTGTGAAGAGGGGAAGCATTGGCCTTTGGGGGCCCTAAAGACCTACAAGTGGGTTGTAAGATGAGACCCAGCAAGCCCTAGGGGTCTGGCTGGTGAGGGGAACCTCACAACCATCTGGGGCCACCTGAGCACTTGTTCCAACACCTCCGCCTGTGTCATTCTGCAGATGTGTGTGCAGTACCTCAGTGCCATGTCGACAGAGGCACTGAGCTCTGCCTCTTGCCCTCCTGACCTACTTAGTAGTGATGATGATGTGGGCAGCCAGATGCCAAGAAAAGCAGGGCAGGGGCTGTCTCTGATGAACACCGCCAGTCTCCCTCAAATCAGGAAATGGAGTGTCAGTGCCTCCAGGCTGTCGGTCAGGCCTGCTACAGTGTGCGGTGGGGTTGACCGCATCATAGGTTACCTGTGTTTTGTTTCTACAGCCACCACTTGCTGCTCACAGTGCCAGAGCACCAATAACTGAAGTCCTCTGTCCCTCAGGAGAGGTGGCTTCACCAAACCCCTAATGCCCGGCTTCCCCACTGCCCGCGTCCTCCAGCTATGACTAAAATGGCATTTCAGTGTTGTTTCCCTGCCAGTCTGTTTGCCCCTTTCTGTAGTCTTGGGGTTCCTAATACAACCTCTCAGTGGGCTGGAAGTCCAGGGTCAGGAACCATTTCTTGGGGAGAAAAGCAGGTGCTATGATGGGTCCAGATGGCCTCAGCGGGCAGATATCTTGAGGGAACTGGCCACTGGCCGGCAGGGTGCCACTCAGTCACTAGGACTGCCTGAGGCTGGGGTGGGAAGAAGTTGACTTGGCTGATTCCTGTTCTCTTGTTCACTCTTGGGAACCACTGAAGACAGCATGTATCTCTACTCTGCATGTAAGTGTACTGAGGCACGCTCTGTGTCAGTGGCTGGTCCATATGATACGGTGACCGCGTGGCTCCTGACTTGTTGCCCCGCCTCGGTGCTGTCAGTGGCATTGGAAAATAGTGTGGTGTGTCCAGTGGACAATCGGCAAGATGGAAAAGGAACTTGAAATATTATGCACCTGGATTCACATGGTTGGAGGGACTTCACAGAGGCTCTGTGGGGAGAGAGCAACGTGCCAGGCCTTCGGGAGAAGGAACAGAAGTCCCACCAGCCCCCTTGCCAGCCCCACAGTGGAAGACACTGCACTGGACTGAACAGAGGGGTCTGAGTAGTAGGGTTGGAAAGCAGAGAAGGAGAGGGAAGGGGAGGGATTGGGGGAGGCCCCCTGCAGCCTGTGGGAGTAGGTTTGTCCACAAAGAGGTGGCAGTACCAAGTCACCTTCTAAAGTGCAGGTCATTCCTCCACAGAAATTCTAGTTTTCTCCCAAAGTGGGGTCTGCAGAGGGCACGAGTGAGGGGAAATGAAAGAAAACCATGAACAGCAAGAGCAGGTGTTTTGTGCCAAAGCGGAGTTTAGGGTCAGGGCTCCCCAGGGTCGCTTTGCCTGGAGAACAAAGCTGTCTTCTTGGTTAGGACAGAGATTGAGTTTCCTGGAACAGCACCTGAGAGAGATGGGGACTCAGTGGGAATTTCTGAAAGCGGGGCTCAGATGGTACACTTGTAAGAGCAGGGGGGAGGGGAAGGGAGAGCAGCCAGAGTTCTGAGCCAGGCAGCTCTAAGATAGACTGACAGGGGCAGCCTAGGCAGGGGTTGCACCCACAGGTCCTGCCTGCAGATCTCTCCTTCAGTTGGGAGGCTGGGTGAACACCCAGGCATTGAGGGAGGATGCAGAGGTGAGGTGTGAGCCCACAAACTATGTCCACAGTATGTGGGAACAGAGTTGTGTCCAACAGGGTACCCAGCCCTCATTCCAGGTTGTATCCACTGTGGTACCTAACACCCATCATCAGAAGAAAGCTTTCCCAGGTCTCAGTTTCCCAGCTCTTCCCTGCTGGGGAGCCCCACTCCACCTCTGCTGTGCCCCAGACTGCGCCTCAGTGGGCAAGGTGCTCCATGCTTCTCTTAGCTGGCAGCACACAGTGTCTGCCTCTATCTAGGTATCATGAATGCTGCTGCTATGTTTTCTGATGTATGTGTTGCTAATGCATGTTGAGGTCTTACGGGGGCAGGGAATCTATATTTTTAAAAGATTTATTTTTGATAAAAATAAAACATTTTGGCTGTCCTCCTTGCTTCCCACATATTTTAAATATGTGCTAAATGAGACTGTCCTGGAAGCATGAAAGAAGGGCCACAGGAGGGGCTGGGGCCGGGTCTCGCACACAGAGTGCTGCCTGCCTGGTAGATTTCGGGCACTTGGGCAACTCTGTGCCATGTGTCACCATCTATAAGCCCCCGGACACCTCCAGCTAAGCCTTCTTCTCCCATGGCTCCGAACTTCTCCCAGCAAGCAGAAGTGCAGCAGGTAATGGCAATCCATTATGGCCCAAAGCACCAAAATTCCTTCCAGAACATGTAACATCGCCACCACCCTTTAGCAGCCAGGGTCACATCATCAGTGTTGAGCATGTTCTTAAAACATCAAGCGCACTTCACACCTGATATCAGCCCTTTAACCACACCGTGTGCTTTAAAAGAGCTTTTTAAATCAATGGGGCGTGTAAGTTTTCAACGTGGAAAGGATGGGAGGGGTGAGAGGCACAACTACTTTTGATTAGAACCAGGAGAAGGGAGCAGGAAAGTTAAGTCATTTGGTCAAGACCAGGTACCTGATGGATGATGGAAATGTTTTGAATTTTTAAAAATATATAAAAATCAGTTTTTTTGAGTTATAATTTACAGATGACAAAAGGTACCCACTTGAAGTTTAGTGTGTGATAAGTTCTGACAAATAGACCCACCTCTGTATAACACCCCCAAAAGTCAAGATGTGGGCCATTTGGGTCACCCCCAAAAGTCCCTTGTGCAAACAGTCCCCACCCTGGTCAAGGCATGGGGTGGTCTGTTCTCCCTCAGTGTGGAGAAGCCAGGTTTTTGCTAGAATCTCACTGACAAGGAGACTGGCAGGCCCTGCCATGTCTGATTTCCCCGTGTGTGCAGCTGCTCCCCAGGCTCACCTGCTGCATCACTGAGGGGGCATTCCCTCCGGAACATCCTCCTGTGGGGGTCTGCGGTGCTGATGTCCTCCCTCATGTGAGCACTCGCACTCTGCAGGACGTGGGCTATTGACACTGGGGTCTGCTGTGAACACAGCCGCTGTGAGTGTGCAACTGTGTGCAAATCTTTGTGGAAGTGGTTTCCTCTCCATGAGTGAGTTCCTAGGAACTGTTGGCATATGGGGTCAGCCCAAATGCATGAATCGCTTAACAAAGAAGCCATGGTCTGGGAAACACGTACTTGGGCAATGGTGTCATGGTGTGACGTCATAGCATGTGAGCCATTCCATCACTGGCATGGCAGTTCAGGGGGCACCCTGGAAGAGGACTGGGGCAGCAGCTTCTTGTTCTCCTGTGGTAGGCGGGCGTGTGCACTGTGGCCTCACTGAGAAATAGCCTGGATCGGAGCTGGAGTCATACCACAGGTACCTTTTGTTGTTCACCCTGTGTGACACGTGTCAATTCAACTTTTCAAGAACTGCTGCGTTGCTTCTTCGAGGGGTTGGGACAGTTTGCATTCCAGGCAATGGGGTGTGAGAGTAGGGCATTTGGTTCATAGCTTCAGTTCCTCAGATTATGGAGCTCTGGCCCTTCCTCTCACATGAATGGGTGCATTCCTGATACAAGCATATTTGGAGCCCTCCAGGAGTTTGTTAAAAACTCAGATTCTGGGGCCCTACCCCTCAGGGCATCCACTTCAGTAGGTCTGGGGAAATTACAGTCTTGGGAATTTGCATTGGTACAGCACCTCCCACCCCCCTCCCATCAAATACTCTTTGGGAAACTGCAGTATGGGGTCACCAGATTTCCCAGAGAAAATCCCCCCTAACAGGGACATCTGGTATCCTAACGGGAAATGGCTGCCGTTAACAAATGCCAACATCTGGCTCATCCAGCTGTTTCTGCATTACCATTATCTATGGATGCTCTAGATGAAGAGATAAATGACACCGAATGGTGGATTGTTTCCAAGCCTTTCTGAAGTGACTTTGAAATGTATGTTTATACTTATTTTGTTCTACTGTTATGCTCTAGGAACTCTTGTCAAGCAGAGAGCTGTCTTGTAGGTGAGACCTCAGGAAGTGCAGGGGGGCTGGGCAGTCTCCCACTGCCTCTTTCCTCCAGGACCCCAAGCACTTACTTTGAAGAAATGAGAGGTTCTCTAGTGTTTTGTGCCTAGGAATCTCGCAGGCGCTCTCTGGCAGTTCTGGAGGTGCTCCCAGTAGGAAACTACGTTTGACTAACTACCCAGTGACAGAGGTGAATGTGAGGTTTCTATACTCTCGAAACACTGCGAACCATGCCTGCTTGCTCTGTCTCCGGGAAAAGAGGACAGGGTCAACCTCTGGGCCTTATAGAGTTCTAGACAAACCAACTGGAGCTGGGCAATCTTCTGCTTCCAACTCTGTGGTTGGTATTAGGAGGTGGTGGGCAAAAATCAGACCTCTTGCCGGTGTGTCACCAGGTAGTTGGCCAGCTCCCCGAGGCTCGGTTGCTTCCTGTCAAATAGTAAAAGTAATGTCTGCTCTTTCACCTTCTTTCCTTCTCACTGTGAGGACTGACATCCTGGAGAGCACTTGCCTGGCTTGTTCTCAGGAAATACCACCTGGGAACAGGACATTCCCTGCCTGCCTTCTCTGGCCCATGCTCATCTGGGGCAGTGAATGGAGATGCTCCCTTTGCAGAACCTAGGTCTCCAGAGACCTGGGCTTCCCCTTCTCCCCTTCCAACAAGAGAGTGTTTGGGCAAAGCATTTAGTCTCTACCACCCTCTACTCCCCCTCCTCCCAACTCCTACCCCAGCCCTCAGCCTGTTCCCCAGAGAGCCAGAGCTCATTGCTACTTGTCACTTCTTATCTGATCTCCAAATAACACAAAGGCAGCTCCTGCCCAGTGAAGGTCTGGTTGCAAGTGACCTTCAGACACCCGGGCGTGTGAATGTGTGAGAACAGCCGGGCAAGCGTGAGGAGTCTCTCTTCCCCAGGCTGGCCTGGCTCCCCAGCTGGAGTCCCAGGACTCCCAGGGCTGGGGGCCTCGGAGTCCCCCCACTGAGGAGACTGTCTGGAAACAGAGAGAAGCACACTTCTCTCTACAGGAAGAAGGGTACTGCTCAGCTTTCCCTTCACTGAGGGTCCCATGTCCACATGGAGTGGGTGCCCGGCCATGAGCAGAGAAGGAACCCAGGTGTGCACTTGAAGCTTCTTGATCTGATGGTGAGAGTCCTCCCTCGCTCTGCTGCTCCCCCACACCCGGCTTTCTTTCTGGACGGCCCCATCCGGCTGCTCTGGGAGAACAGTCTCTCTGTGGAATTCCTGCTCTGAAGTGCCCTTCCCTCCCCCCTCCTGTCCCTTTGCCACACTCGATGACCTTGGCCTGTCTGCCAACACTCAGCGTCGCAAGGCTTTATAAACCTCATATCTCAGAAGGGGCTGACATTACATTACAAGAGGATCGGTAAACCTCCCTGGGATGACTGATGTCTTTTTTAAACAACAGACCAAGACTTCATTTAAATTAGTAACATGGAGATTAGAGCCCCTGCCTCGGCCACACCGCGACGCGGGGAGTATCAGTCACATGAAAGCTGTTAAGTTTGAGATGGAAATAAATCTGGGAGCCTGTAAAAACTGTCAGCAGGTCAGGGAAGTTTATGAACTCTTGCTGTATCTAATCATAAATCATCAGAATAAGGTAAAACTGAGAAGAAAAATGTCCTCTTTTGTAATCTAATGCTGTCTGTTAGGGCAATAAAACTCAAATGAAATGCATGCATTGCAATTTTGAGCTGATACTTTACATTATTAGCAAAGTGAAGGAAGAGACTCCAACTTAAGAGGGAGACGGATGAGGGGAAGGCCACCTTCCTCGCAGGGTTGTGTGCTCTCTGGCCACTTGCTGGGGGGCCCTTCCTTCCCCTCCAACTCCTAGGCTCAGAACAAGGAGGTCGGGCCTGTTGACTCCAGGGAGTTTCAGGTGGCCTTGAGACTGGCAGGTCTGGTCCTCGGCTCCACGGAGCCCCCATGTACCCTGCTTGACTCAGTCTAGTTTCCCACAGATAGGCCTTGTTCCTCTCAGCAGCCTGTACTTGGGTTCTGATTTGCAAAAGTGACTCCTTAGGGGCTGAGGTCCTGGGCGCTCCTCTGCATCCCTGGGAGCCCCAACCCCAGCTCACACTTCACCCCACACTTCTTGCCATTGTCTGCATGTTTGATGTCAAGATGGTCTTTTGCTTTGTGTTTCCAGGCCTGGGCTCCATGTGGAATGTGGTTTATGTCACTATTTCCCCTTGTGGTTCCAGACATTCCTGGACTATTTGGGTGGACACTGCTTTCATGCTTGTGAGGCTTCTGTGTGGGCATGATGATCCCACCTAGAACCATATCTCAAGAAATAACACCACTATCATCTGATTTACAGACATCAAGTTTTGTCTGAAAGGCTGATAGTAAAACTTGCCTTTTATAAAAAAAATATAGTGTCCTTCCATTTAGGTACTTACAAGAAGTTTTACAAATAACATGTATTTGATTTTGATTATACTCAATGAATAACTCCCAGCAGAGTTACTGAGGCTGAGAGTATTGTATACTTAAAATTTGTTGAAAGAGTATTATATATTATATTGTGTTCTTATAGTTGATAATAAAAATAATAACCAAGAAGTTGTGATGAGACTCTTGGGGGTGAGAGGCGTTTTATGGCACAGACCCAAGGTGGTCGTGGCTCTTGGAAACTGGTGTGTTCTTGGGAGCTGGTCTCCAGACTCAGCAAGACGTACACATTAGTTACATGTTGGAACACAAATAAAGAATGCTATGGGGGAAATTAATGCAACAGTATTATTATAAAATACTTGACTTCCTTCAAAGCTAACTGTTAGCTATGAATATTTGGTCTGCAAGGGGAAAAGGAGCAGGTTAGAAATTTTATTTTAAAGTTTCTAGCAGTACATATAAAGTACACCGTAAGCCACTTGCATTGCTTATGAATTGAAAGAATATCAGATAATAAATAGTGAATTGATCAGTAATACCTACAAATCCCATTGTTCAAAGGGGGTAAAGCTGAACTATGGACTGAAAGTTTTATCAAGCTGCAGAGTACCCTGAGACCATGCCCTTGCTGGAGTGAGTACAGAGGGTGGCTCCACCATACTGTGAGCCTGCTGCCTTAGTCCTTGGAAATGTTAAGGAATTCTCCCCAGGAGAGAAATTGCCTGACATTTTCTGTATTATTAGCACATGGTAAGACGGGCCTATGCTCCTCACACACACACCTTGCAATATGATCCTACTGTGAGTGGTCACAAAACATGGGCTTCTGGTACAAAGTGACCTCACAGATTTGAGGGGCAAGAGAGGGGATGATTCTTTTAATAAAATGTTACCCCTCATGTTTCCTAACTGGGTGTTACCCCCAGTTCCTATCTTTCTGAAGTATGCTGAGGCCTAGTAACCTAAGAAAAATAGCCTGGGGGGTCTAGATAAACAACCCATGGCTTACTGACTCAGTTTACTGGCATGCAGCCCAGTTCTCTTGAATCTTCCTTATTCTATCTTCACCACATCAGGCCTTGTGCTGCCACCAGTGATAGCCCACCCAGAACACAAAAGCATGCAAAGTGTATAAAAATCCTTAACTTTGCAACAGGAGTACTCAGTCTTTGGATATGAATTTGCTGAGTCAGTATCGTGCTAATGAACCTGCTTCTTGCCAGCCTGGTGTGTCCTCGTTCCCTGATTGTCTCGCCAGGTATGGTCTTCATACCCTGATAGCCTGCTTACATTTCTACTTCAAGCCAAGACTTTGAAGACTGTCAAAATGGAAATATTTGGGTGAACGATGCCCTTTAAATACACCAGGACAAATAGATTTAACACTCTGTGATTTCTATGATGAAATGACAAAGACTGGCTATAATGCTCTGAAAGAGATTCTAAATTCACCTCCAAATTCAGCAGAAAAGAATTCTGTTTTCGATTAGCAAAGCCTGCTCTGAGCACAAAAGATTTGCAGGTATTTCCTGACCCTCTTGTTGCTTGCCCAACATCTCTTTCTTCTGCCAGTATCATCCCGAGTCTCCTCTTCCCCAGTATATCCATCTGCAAAACAACAGTTCTGTACCTCTACCCTTTTTTCTCCTAAGCTTTTCTTTCAAAGCGCTATGACTGATAATCTTGGGCTGTAGTATATAATCATATAGTCATTGTTATTTGCTTAATATCTATTTCCTCCATAAAGGTAAAAATAGGTGTGTTTTGTTCACCGATTCTCCCAGTGCTTACTGTATTTTATATGTGTGATATATAAATGAATATATAAAATATGGCATTTGTATTTTATATATAATATATTCTGTGGAATTATTATATGAAACTACATAAAGTTGTGGTGCTCTTACTAAAGAAAGAAAGAAAGAAAGTGTAGACATGTTCATAACATTTCCCCCACAGCTTTGGAGAGGTGCTCCTGACCTAGTCATTTTAGCTGAATCTATCAGCTTCCACATAGAAATTTTTTTTGTTCAGCCTCTCAATGACCCAAGGAAGAGGGTTATTGGTCAAAATCTATTCTCTTACTGTTGAGAGTGAGGAGACAGAGTATGCTCAAGGTTGGCTAGTCAGTGGCATACCTGAGCCTAAAACCCAGTGTCTTGGCTGACTGTATTTTCCATCTCATTATACTACTTGTTAGCCTTCTAAGATTCTGCTGGTTGGATGGTGTCAAAGAATTATTGAGGGTTAAAATATGGGAATGGATCCTGCTATCTTAAGGCTAGGATTCTCAGATTGAGCTAAAGGATGAGTAGAAAGGGAACACACATCTGTTTTGTGTGTATGTGTTTTTGTCTTATCTTTGCAAGGAGTGTGTGTGTGTGTGTGTGTGTGTGTATCTGTGTAACAGCAATGAGGGTATGAGGGTGAAGGACTGAGAAAAATGTAAATTTTTGTGACAGATTAGAGAGCTTCTAGCACCTCCTTGACTTGGGAAGACCTTTGCCATAGGTGCTACTCCGTTATATTTCCTGGGCCAGAAGTGAATGCTTTACTCACAGGGAGAGAGAAGTAGGCAAATTTCTCCCACAGCTTTGCCCTGCAGACGTGGGCATGAGTCTTCTGCTAGGAGACAACATCTGGCTGCCAAAGCCCTCCTTACAAGGAAAGGTGACTGAACAGAGCTCCCTCTACTCTTAAGGAAAGAGGAAGAAGAGGAACATCCAGATAGCACCTTGGCAATGACCAAATTTTAAATTGCTTTTAATTTAATTTCACCTAAACAAACAAAAAAGAAGATTGAAGCCAGGGGGGGAAAGCATTCCTTCCCATTAAACAAAACCTCACAGTCTCAGTAAGATGATGTTTGACTTGAACCATGGAAAATGAGCATCCAAAGTGAGAGGAGCTCTGGAGGAAGCAAGGTTGAACTTCAAAGACCTGGCAGGAGAAACTTGAGACAGCTGGAGAATAACTTTGCATCCACTGTGTGTTGAGTGTCAGTGTTTTGCATCCAGGGGTAAAATAAAGCGTGCTATTAGAGGACTTTCACCCTTTTATTGTCGATGACTTAAACTGTGATTCCTAGAAACCCAATGACTCCTGTTGCATTTCTACTTGAGGGCGCTATGGGGCCAAGGGGAGGGGCTCCTGTAATTCCTGATCATGTAGAGCTGCCTTTCAATCAAGATCCTCAAGAAGTGGTGGTTTCTATCACTCCATGTTCTTAACAACAAAGAAAGGGGTTAATCACTTCCTACAACACTATCCCCTTACACTGTTTACATGGTGCTTATTTATCGACCTAGTGCTGGTCTAAACTCTCCACTTAGAGACACAGGCACATTTTACTCTGAAAGCCGCACACACACACCACTGACTTGCTGACTCTCTGCAAGGTTGGCTAGATGGGATGCAGGACCTCTACTGGGTAGAGCTAAGGATGGGGCCAGGAGCTGGAAGGAAGAGATGCTGGCACCAGAGCTGGAGGGTGGGGAGATGTCAAAGTAGAATTCAGCTGCTCGGTCTGCAGCTAGATTTGGTTAGGGAAAAAAAATCTTGGCCTTCTTGGCCCTGGGGATAGGGTGGGTGGGGTGATACCTTAGGTACATCAAATAGGAGGAGGAAGAGAGCCATTCCAGAACAATACTTCTTTATTTCCCGTCTTAAGCTGTGAAAAGAGAAATTTCCTGTTTATTAGAACAAGCTTGGAGTCATTGGGGCTGCAAGGACATCCAGAGGCCCTGCTCCCAGGCTCTTCCTCTTGTTTGCCATCCCTTTGGGGTAAAGCCCACTGTGATCTCGGCCCAGACAGGGACACAGACAGAGGACACATGGCCTCACACACAGGCCCAAGCACGAGCGCGTGGGTCACAGAACTTCTTTCCCTTCCTGCTGAAATTTCCCCTCCAGTCATTGTGCCCGAGGGGATGACCCCCATTGGCTTAACGACACCACTTCCTCTTGTGGTCTCCAAAACACAGAAGACACTTGCGCAGGGCCGGCAGGACACCAGGGCCGAGGCAAAGGTGATGGAGCAGCCTCTCATCCATTTCTCCTCATTGTTGTGCCGGAGGACATTACAGCTGTTTCCGCTGCACTGGCCGGCAGGAGGAGGAGCAGACAGGCGCACAGGTGGCCCTTCCTGGCCCCCAAGGCCTGACACACAGAGCAGAGTCCCCCCATGTTGCCCAAGCCACTGCACCAGCCCCTCAACCTGCATTGTTGCGCTCTATGCAGTAGCTCTTCAGGCCTGTTGCAAAAAGCACATGAAGCCTATCTGGGGGAGCACTGGTGGGACCCCCCCTTGGGGGTACAACAGAACAGGTTTTGTGTTGGGGAGTCTGAAGGCAGGGCAATTTAGGGTGGAGGCTTCTCAGGGCCAGGAACAGGGGCTGGGGTGAGTGATGAAGGTTGTTGGTAAGCCAGCTAGAGAAATGAAAACTCTGAGGTGTGGAGCAGAGGGGGGCTGTGGAGAATGAGGCTATTGTAGAGAGTCCCACTCTAGAGGTGATATGGACATCAGCAGAGCACAGCTGCGAGGAAGAATGAACCCCAGAGAAAGAAGACGACATCGGTGTGTTTCTGCCAAGCACGAGCAGCCCTCTGACCCATTGTGTCTGAGGGTGCTCCTTCTCACTGTGTTCGGGGGCAGCTCTGTCCTGCCCGTGGGCCCATGCAAGCATCTTTTACTTCTTTTCCTCTTGTATATATAATAAACCCGCCCTTTTGGGTTTCAGTAAATGTCTCTGTCTCTTGGGGAGACACTGCGTGTGGCTGAAAAGGGAGCTCTGCTGAAACTTTACTTAGAGGTCACCCAGGAACCCTGCCCTCTGCACCCAACAGCCAGCAAATGTGACCTTGACCCCTTGACCCAAGGGGCAGGTGCAATGCCCAACCACTTTGGATCTACCAGTGGTGTTTCATGGATTTGTTTTTACCCAGCACAAGCCGTTAAGGATGTGTGCTTTTCATATCTTCAGCGGTCCCTGTGTCACCTGGAGGTGTGCCCAGCCCCCCAAGAATTCTTTCTTATGGGTGTCTTTGCTTTTTTCCCTTTATTTGGTTTTTAAATACTGGAAAGTAATTCAGAAAGTAAGAGACAGGGCATGGAGCAGTCACCGGCAGGGCATAAGCTAAGTACTCAGTCAGGGAACTGAGTCATAGGAACTATGGAAATGGCAGGAATTGGCGGAGGTAGCTTGACCAGCAGGATGGGGGCAGGGCAGAAGATCAGAGCAAAGTCTGGTGGTTTGGACCAGCTGTGGGAGTAGAGGGGAGCATAGGTCCCTTTCCAATTGTTCTGGGTGGTACCAGGCTCCTTGGGCTGACTGATGTCAGAGTGAGGCACTGTGTGCCTACCAGACCAGCCTAGGTAAGACCCCTGCCCAGCTGGCGGTATTTCTACACTCATGGGTCAAGCCTTTTCTTTACATAGTTCGTCTTCCTCAGCATTAAAGGTGGACCAGCAATCTGTAAGTCTCATTCTCAAAGAATTCAAGTCTTCAAACTCCTTTCTCTTCATTGGCCTCATTCTCTTGCCTGCAGATGATGAAAGGAGTGTTTCACAAAGGTCGACACTGAGTGACCCAGGGAGTAATTATGGCAAGGGGAATTACCCAGAAGTGAGGATAATGTGCTTGGGGTCTGAGTGCTTAGAGACCCTCCCCCAACCACCATCCCTGTCAGCAGAGTGGCCGCGGGCCAGAGCACAGGACAGAGCCCGGATAGGCCATAAGGGGAAATCAACAGACTGAGCACCAAGGATACTATGTCTGTTCCAACCAGGGGATGAAGCCTTAAGATATAGGTTATTTATGTTCTTTCTTTATGATTAAAGCTACTTATTCCTTGTGGTTTTGTCATTTCTTTAGGTCTAGAAGGTCCTCTCATACATAGATTCAGACACAGATAAATACCCACTTATGTTTTCTAGTTAAGAAGATGTAAAAGTTGTGTCAGATTATCCAAGTGATACTCTTCAGGGATAGGGAGAGAGGCAGATGGATGCTGGGGGGTTAGGTGCATTGGAACTCAGTGGCCCCTGGGGAGAAAAGCAGGGCCAGACCCAGGTATGAGGATGGAGCTGCCAAGGCGACCAGTGAAAAGCGGCTCAATGGAAAAAACGTGGGGACCGTGAGACTGGGGAGTCAGGGTCATAGAACCCACAAAGAGGGTAAAAACCATGCGGGGTTTAGTTGTTCACCTTTGACAAGATAGGAAGGAGCCCAACGTCCAGCACAATGTCTGCGTCGCCTCCAGAGTGGGAGCCCTCAGAGTCAAACCTCAGTCCTGACCCAGCTTTGGGACAGGCCATCTGTGTAGCCTTGAGGAAGGGGGTAGCCTCAGTATTTCCTGCTGTAAAATGGGAGCACAATCTCCAGCATCACATTCAACTTTGTCCATTCATAATGAGGGAAATGGAAATAGCCAGGAGAACCAACACTCTCCTGTAGAAAACATGAGTTCAGACTCAGTATCTCTATCCTCAAGGACAATGATGCCTGACATGTAGAATCTTGTGACGCTGTTGAGTTCTTGTGAGTCTTCAGACTTCCTGTGAGCAAAACCCACCTTCCCGGGACTTGGGGTGGGTGTGGCACTGGGGCATGAGAGGTATCCCAGGTTGTTGTGCTTGCTGGCAGTTGCTGGTGGCATTTCTTGTGCGTAACTCTGTTCTGTTCAAGGAACTGGTGATCAATGAGCAGATAATATTTTCATCATGCTCAAAAAGACTAATGTTGTAAAGACAGTCTGTTGAGGGGGCTCTGTTTTGTTAGCAGCTTCACAATTTCCTGCAGACGGTCTCCATCCAGGCCTTCTCTTTGCCGGGTCTGTCCTCCGTTCCAAGCACCAGAAGAATCTACCCAGTCATGTGTTAATGCTGGGGAGAAAAAAAAGTGTCACTTCTGGTAGAACTCGAGGGAAAAAAATCATGGCAGGGTTTCCTTTTCCATATTTCCAAACAGTGGGGGGAAAGGATGCAATGTTTGCCTTGAATTTTGTGTTGCTTTGGCTGCAATGAAGAGAGAGTTTCTTGAAGGCAAAAATCTGTCTTTTGTCTTATTATTGCCATCTTCAATCACAGGAAAATCTGTTCTAGCTGGCGGTTTTTGCATGATGACTTTTTTTCCCTCAAATCTGTTGTTGGTACCAATCGGTGTGTTTCTTGACTCAAATGCAGATATGCAAGGCCTGGTAAGGAACTCAGATGTGACTCAAAAAACAACAACAGTCCCCTCTCTCCATAGCCCCAACCCCTCTGCCTCCTTTATGGAATGATCTGGAGGGAGCTATGAGGACCTCAGAATTACTGGGAGCTGGGGGCAGCATGCTCATTGCAAACCGCTTCCCCTGTGGGGAGGGAAGCTCAGGGCAGCTCATGCCCAACAGAAGCATCAGCAGATTTCCACCCTGTTAGTATGATGATGATACCTTTTGAAATAGTCACAGAGGCACAGTTATCATTACTGAGCTGGTGATTCTTTTCTGGGAAGAGAACTTGTGCTTCTACTCAGGCTGGGGTATGGCAAGAAAGCTGGAGGAGAGAGAATGCACTTGAATTCCTCCTCCCAGACCACTTCTCTGAAGCACTGGCATCCCCTCAGTGCCTTTCCTCCCCACCCCCCCTGCAAAGCCTGCATGATGAGGGGGTGTTTTGGAGGGGGGAGCCCCCAACATGGAATTCTTTCTCACTAACAAGATGCTCACCTGAATTTTGACTGGAATTTCTTATACATTTAAAATAAATAATCAGAAGGTAGACCTTCATTGATTAGATGATTGTCCTTGCTGAAATAGTTTTGATGTCATAACTTGCTAGTACTCAGCAATATTTGTTAAGTAAACGAAGGAAGGAAGGAAGGAGGAATGAATGAGTTGGCTCTGAGTTGTGGGTGATTTTGTAGGGAAGGGTTGTAGTCTCTCAGGCTGGCAGAGTGGAGAGGTGTTCTTGCACTCAGGCAAAGCCTGGCTTCTGGAGATGGAAGGAAGTTGTGAGTCAGGACAAAGAAGAGAGAAAGAGGGTGCCCCTGCCCCTGGCACCCTGGCTGGGAGCCAGGTTCGGTGTTTTCAGAAGCAGGTGACGAATTCCACAAAATGAGTTGTTTTTCTTTTTCTAAAATGAAAGTCTAATTTAGTTTAGACAAATAAAATTCCAGGCAGTGGTGCTTATTTATCTTCATGTGACTTGGATATGTTGTAAGAACAACATGTGTATAGGAAGAACGAGAAGGTCTCCGTGGTCAAGGGCTAAGACGACCGTCATCTGGCCTTGACCACTCAAACATGAGAGTTGGGATGGGGGGAAGGCTCCCCTCACTCCCTGTAGGTGCAGGGGCTTCTGAGCCAAGCTGCCTCCAGGCCTGGCCGGGGTGGGGGAATTAGGGTTATTCGTGGCACCTTCAGTCAGGCAGCAGTGGAGTGTACTGTCCAGGTGGGGGCCAGGAGGGGTGGTTGGCAGTCCACAGGTTGCCTTTGAGGAGAAGGGCTGGTGTGGGGTCTCATGGAAGAACAGGCAGGCAGAGGGCAGAGGCTCTCATCTGCTGTGTCTGTGATCATTCACCCTCTCCCTCATCTCACTCCTTGGGTGAGTGACTTAGAGATTACTGAATACTAAGCCTCCATGGTGGCCTTTGACCTCTCCCAGGGTTTTTTGGGCTGTTACAATGACCTTATCCTTTTAATGTTGTATTTTATTCCTAAGGCTCTACAGAATAATGCTTATACCTTCAAATAAAAATTTTCAGCTTTCATTGACTTATCATTCATCCATATCGGTCTGTCCATTCATCAGTCCATCGATCCATCAATCCATTGATCCATCAGTCCAGTGTCCATCCATTGATTGATCCATTGATCCATCAATCCATCCACCCACCCATCCATCCATCCATCCATCCATCCATCCATCCATCCATCCATCCATCCATCCATCCATCCATCCATCCATCCATCCATCCATGCCTGTTCCAACCTAAAATCTTTGCATTCAATGGAAGTGTGCTATTGTGTGGCCTCTGCAGGTCTTAGGAATCTTGGATGAGGCTCTCATGCTACCTGAGGCCTGGCCAGCAGGGGCTCTCATTTAAGCTTTGCAGTGTTCCAGGAGGATGTATGCAAACCCTTCTTCCTCCTTGACAGGTGAGGAGACAAGCTGAGGCCTGACCTGTTCATCATCACATGGCCAATGGGAGATAGTCAGGCCTCAGACTCAGAGCTGCTGGCTTGGGACCCTATACCTGTTTGAGCCCAGTGACCTGCTCTTTTGTCTGACACCAATGGCCAGACATCCAGATGGCCAGACACCAATGGTCTCCCCAGGTCATGTGAGCCTCAGCCAGAGTGGGAAGGGGTGAGAAAGGACTGGGATGGAGAGGGAGGCAAGCATGAACAAGACTGTGACCTTGCAGTTCGTGTCCTGGTGGCCTTGCTGGCCTTGCTGATCCAGTGTGTTCCCTCTCACTGCGTTTCCTCGTTTACTTAAGGATCTATAGGGGAAGATTGGTCTCTGACTCTGTGCACTGTTTGTCTCTTTCTCATTAAGAAAATCGAGGTGATGTTTCAATTTTTTACTTTAGAAAATGTGGAAAATACAGAAAAGTAGGGAAAAAAGCAAGATAAAAGCAGGCACGTTCTGCCCGTTGGGATAGTATTTGGCTTTGCACCCTTTCAGTCATTTTTCAACCCTTCTCTGTGCCATCTTCAGACTCTATACACTCAATGGTTTATGTTTATAAACTAGGCAGCACCTTCAGGACCACAAGTGAAGGACCCCTCTGGCTGCTGCACGTGGCTTTACGGAATACACCTATCTCCATTTACATGGCTGGTGAAGAGCCTCAGCTTCCGAACCTCCACGTGCCTTGCCTTCCCCTGTGTGCACAGGCCAACCCCATGGCCAGCCCCTCTACTCCGGCCCTGGTTCTGGTGACTGGACCTCCCGGTGTGCTCTGTCATTGAACCTCCGCCTGTGCCTGGTTTCTGGGAAACGTGTCCCTGCTTGGCTTCCTGTCAGGCCTCAGTTCCTTCCAGGCACTGAGTCCTGTCCCTGAAGCCCCGTCTGGCCCCGCCTGGTGCTCCAGCACCCGCTGCCAGCCCTACCACGTGGGCTGGACACTCCCGCCTCCCTGCTGCCTGCTCTCCAGGGGCGACCATCTGCCTGGCCCACTCCAGGAGGCTTGTCAAGTTCTGAGGTCTTGATTACCCTGCCTGGGCCTGATCCCAGGCCTTGGAGGCCTGAGCATGGGGGAGTGGGTGGGCCGGGAATTTGGAGCAGCAGAGGGCTGAGTAGGTGGTGGTGGGCTGCTCATTATGGGGGACAGGGAACCAGCACCCACTCTACAGCTCACAATCCCCAGCCCACCCTGCTCTGACTTGCATGCTGGACCTGAATACCATGCTGCCCCTCCTATACCCCAGGACTATCCCTTCCTTCTTCTCAGCCTGACTCACAGACCCTGACCCTTCAAGTCTCCACTCACAAGACCCAAGCTGCCTTGTTGTGCTGAGTACATCATGTCCCTGATAAAGGGTTGACCGGGCACATGCATCTGAATGGTGTGGCAGTGCTCAGACCCCTATAACTCTGTGGCAGTTGCAAAGCACCCTAACCTCGAAGGTGGCAGAGATAGAAAGTCCATGGTGCCTGTTCCCCTACTGCCCGCAGAAATTGGTCCCCTTCAACCTCCTTAAACTTGCCACCAGGTCAGATGCTGCTTCTATTTTCATGCAGCCCTTTGTGTGGCACCTGATAGTCTACTTTGTAGCTAACAGTGGAAGGAGCAGGCTGGGTCTTCTGTGGAAACACACGCAGTGGGAGCCTGAGTTTGGCACTCGGACACATGATGCTGCTGGTGAGGTGGGACCCAGGATCCTGCCCCCTGAGTTTGCTGTGCAGTCAGACTCTCACTGCCTCCCCAACCCTTCCCCCAACACTGTGTGCTCGCACGTGTCTCTCCTGGTCACTTCATTGTCAGTCCCTTGGGGGGCAGGCGCCTTGTCTGCCTCATCCATCTGGACCCAAGTGGCATGAGGACTCAGGGTGGGCCAACAGTGCCCACCTTCTGCTCCCATTGGGTCTGGTGAGAAGGCCTTGAAGACTGGAGGCCCTGGAGGTGGAGGGTTGGCTTCAGGGAAACAAGGAGGACGTTCCCAATTGGAGAGGCTCTGGGTGAGCAGGGGAGAGAACCAGGGCCAAGACAGAGGACAGGAGACAGACAAGCATGGGGAGGGCTGGGCAATGGGGGAGAGGAGGAGAAGTGCAGGCCCTGATAAGAAGCGCCAAAGAGAGGATGAAAGAAGACTGCAGGAGAGGTCAAGGCTGATAATGAGAAATGTGCTTACGCAGAAGGAATGTCCGCTCAGGGAGGACGTGGTGGCACCCTCTCCAAGACAGTGCAATAGCAATTTATTGACAGACACTGTTTCTGAAAATTGAATGGCTCTGTGTTTGGTGCGCTCACAAAGGCAGGGCAGAGGACAAACCCCACAAAGACACAGATTTCCCAAGGGACGGAGAGGATGCATCCTGGAAGGCTTAGAAGGTGCGTGGAAAGGAGAAACACCCTCATTTCACAGTGTGGCCATGACCTTTGGGGGCTGGTAAGCTGTGCCAGCGGGACACAGATTGAGGAAACCAACCTCTGCAGGCCCTGGAGCTGCCAGGTGTCTGTGCCCACACCAGCCTGGGACTCGTGTGGTCACATTCTGTCCCCAGGGCAGAGGTGGCCTGCCAAGCCCAGCAGCGGGAAAGCTGCGCTTTTTGAAGTTGTTTTCAGTGAGTTTCTCAGCTGCTCTCGGGAAGGTATTGTTTTCCGGTAAAGGAGGAATAGGGGAAATACTTCAACAATTACTGCTCTGAGGGCGTGTGGACAGGGAAATCATTATCTCTTATTGTGCCAATAAGTTTCAAGGCAACAAGCCAAGGTTCTTGTGCTGAGGGACCTCATGCTGCTGTCTGTGGAGGAAATCTCTCCCCAGAGGGGCTTGAGCAAGACACCTCCTGAGCAACCCCCAGACAGCAGGGGGTTCCTGTTCTTGTTGTGGGGACTATGGTTTTAAAGTCTGTCCTGAAGAAGAGAAAAGACATTCTTAAGACGATTATCATAAAGGGTGAGGACCCCGGCCCTCACTCTGAGCTGGAATCTCACAGAACCCATCATCTCACTGACAGGGTCCTGGTGATGATGGTATGGATCGGTAGTAGGCAGCCACTGGCTGGCAAGTTCTTGCTTCCCCAGAGTGACACTGAGGCCACCAGCTGGCCAGCTCTTCCCCGAGTCCCGGGCTCATCTTCTGTGCTAAGAAGGTGTCAGCTTTGAAGAAGTCACACAGAGAAGAGTCACACACTCTGTCTGTACCGTTTCTGGGAGCTTGACTGGAGGCTGATGGAACCCAGAAGCCCAAGGACCCAGACAGGGACTGTACTGACTACACCACGAGCTAGCACAATTCTGTATTAGTTCTATGGTGTGGTAGTAGGGTTACAGACTGGAAGACTCTAGCTTGGATTTTAGAATAGAAAAAGCTGGCTATTTGTTCATGGCACTATGCAGTCTTTGGAGGGATAAAGGGCCTGGAGATTCAGTGTGATCATCCTCCTAAAACTTTGATGGAGGAGAAAATTAAAGGCCAGGATGGAGCACACTAGGCACGCGAGGACCTCTTCCCCACCCTAGGGTGGGATTCTGAGTGCCATAGGATGGGAGAGCAAGTGGGAGGAAGCAGGGATGTGTGTCAGGTGCTGGCTCATCACTTGGAACATGATCGTGGCTATGACATCACATAGGTGACTGTCTCCTTGTTGACTTGAGGAAGGCTTGGTGAGGTTGGGTACACACAACAGTGCCTGTGGGTTGGGCGGGCACAGCTGCCTCAGTGGGTTCTGCCTTCTCCAGTTTGACTGAGAGGGTCCTGGGTGCGCGTTCTGTTTTTCCTTCCCTCCCCTCACCTGTAGAAGTGGTTTTCTCCACCCTTCTGTCTCCTAGGTCTCAGGCAGGGGCTGAGGTCTAGGTCTTAGCCTTTTGCTGAAGGGTGGTAATGGATGTGGCTGACTTCCCAGGACCAGAAACTTGCTCCTAGTTTCTTTCCCTCCTGTGTCTGCTGTCTCATGTGATGGAGGACATGAACTTGTTGCCCCAGGACCACCTTCCACTCTCTACCCCTGACTCCACAGTATCTCCCCTGGGCCATTTGCCATGGCCCTATGAGTTTAAAGATAGCAACACTTAGAGGTAGTGATTGATCACAAATGGATCCCCAAAAGTCAGACGTGTGACATTACCTGAATCCTGGAAGCCAGAGAGGATGTGAGGGCACAAGGGGGATGGAGGTAGGCAGTGGCACAGAGGCTAGGTCCCCAGCAGAAAGCGACTTCCTCACGAAACACACGCAGGACAAAGGGAAGTAGCTGAGACTTTTAAACATGCCTCTCTTGATTATAAAAGTAATCCCTGATCATTGTAGGATAGACCAAAAATATAAAGAAATCTTCAATCAGAATTTTGCTCAGTATCTATGTGTATAAATATATATCTTTGACCATAGTTAGTATCTGATTTTCTCTTTTATATATCTGTAGCTCTAAAAATTTTCACCTTGCTTGCTGGTTAACATTGTATGAAACATTTTCCACTAAAAATCTTCATTAATGTAAAATAATTTCACTGATACACTTTAAAATATATTTATTCATCTGATATGGGGATGCCAGAATTGAGTTGTCTGCCTCTGCATTGTTCAGCATTTCAGTTATTTTCATTTCCAGGTGCACAGATATTTGCCTCCATCTCTAATCTTTCTAATCTTTTTCTGTCTTTTAGAGTGGATTCATGGATGTGGTGGTACTAAAACAAAGAGCATCAATTTGTTAGTAGATGGTGAAAGAGCAAGATCATAAGGAGAGATCAAAGGAGAGAGGGAGGGAGACCGAGGAGGGAAGAAAGGGGAAAAGGAGAGGAGAGGGCTTAAAATTGTCCTTAATTTTACCACCCAGGGCAGACCCACCCCAAACATTTTGAGGGTCAAGGCAAGAGTAAAGTGAAGATGCTCATACCATTTTTCTAAATATGTGGAATTTCTATATCCAGCTAAAAATTGTTCGTCATGACTTCTGTAACAAGGAGGTTGGGTTCAGATGGAACCCGCTGAGGATTCTGGACATGTTGAGCTGGAGTATGGGGTCTGGGGGAGCTTCGGGCTCCCAGAAACCCCTTGCTGTTGGCCGTGCCACCTGCCATCACCAGAAGGTCTCCTTGGAACCAGGTGGGTTCTCTGAGTCATGGTGGGCTCCCCCCATACCCCTGCAGGCTGCATCCTCTGGGCCACCCTGATGTATGGAGTGCATACCAAAGAGGTCAGAGCCTGGGACTGGGTCTGGGGGCTGCAGAGGAGGGCAAGCTCCAGGGGCTTACCCCGCACAGCCTTGCAGAGCCCCTCCCTAGGGTGAGGCCACTGGGACCAGTCTGCATGCTGCCTAGACCCCACTGACCCTAGGAAGGCCTGGGTGGGGGCTACAGAGTCAGAGTCACAAACACAAGCCGAGAGTAGGCCCCTCCAGATCTTTTACACACATGCACACACCCCACCGCCACCACTACTACCACCACCACCACCACCGCCACCAAGATTATTCTCTACATGCTATTTATGATTTGTGTAAAAAACAGAGATGTGGCAGACAGGTCCCCAGGTCAGTACAGGGCCCTGTCTGAAAGGCAGCCGAGGCCCACTCAGGCGCTTCACTGATTCAGCAGAGTCGAAGGGGAGAAACAAAAAGCAGCGCTTCGTTGCTGAGTGGGGATCGTGTACTGTGCCACCTCCTGCCCCTCACTCATTTGCTTTTCTGGTCCACTGTGGTCTCCACAGGCCATGCCAGCTGCTTGGATGGCCTGAAGAAGGAGAACTGGTGAGGGCTGAGGCTGCCCAGAAAGGTGGGGGGACCCTGCTGCTGGCACCAGACAGGAAGGATCCCTTGAGGGCTGCAGGGTCAGCGTCTCTGCCAGAAGACATGGAGGAAGCGCCCGCCATCCAGGGACCTGCCTCTCAGGAGAGGCCATCGGCTCGTTTCCTGACCCCTCTCGTCTTCAGGCTTCCTCTATAATGACTCAGTTCCACTCCCTCAGGAAAATACGCTGTGACTTGTGACCCTGGAGCTCGCCCTGATGGTGAAAGGCAATCATGGTGGGAACACACTCCAGGGGCAGGAACGGCGTAAGTGTGCCCCTCATCCTGGAGGGCAGGAAAACAAGTCATCCCCTTGGTGGGTTGGCAGACAGCATGTGTGAGCAGGGTGTGTGTGGGGGGCGGGGGGGAGGGGCAACGTCCTGCCTGGTGTCTCTACAGTGGGACATGTCTGTGCAGGGGCACTACCCATCCAGCCCCTTTCCTCTTCTGCAGTCTACCTGCTGTGCCCTCCATGCATGACACATGGGGCACCCACTGTGTCCCGTGACTGTGGTGGACCCAGTTCTGATAGGCTCAGCCTGGGGTTCTGGTGGGAGCTGTCCCTGTGACTCTCCTGGCTTGCCCTGGGACTGCACTACAAGCCTGATGGCTGTCTCAGCTGTGTCACATGAGTCTCTCTGGCCTCACTCGAGGCAGGTCTTTGAAGACCATATAAACACTGAGGAGGAGCAGGATCATCTCTGGTTCTTGCCCAGCTCAGTGGGCGCGGGCTCTGAGGGGCTGTCTCCCCCTCACCGTAACTCCTGTCAGGCTCAGACCCCGTCTGCCCTTTGCACACGGCGTAGCTTCCACCTGCACTCTGCCTCTTCACCAGCCAGGAGGATGGAGTCCCCCTCACAAGGACTCAGAGAAGCCCTCCTTCTGCAGGAACTGGACTGGCTATAAGAGCAGCCCCTTGCGCGGGGCTTGTAGGGCAGGCCTCTGTATGGCCGTTGGGGATCATTTTCATTTTATCGATCTAACATCTTCTAGATGCAGCAGAGGGGCTGGTGAGTGATGACAACCCTGTGGAGTTTCACAGAGGCTGGATGGCTGCACCAACTGCAGGTGGACACAGGGAGACCATGTTGGATACAAGGAGGTTCTCCACTCATCTTGGTTAGATGGATGAACACACCAGACATATTAGTAAGAGAAAGACTGCACCTTAAATCAGTGTTGGGTATACAAAGATGAATGAAGTGGGCCTGGGAAACTTCCCTGCTCTCAGGACCTGAGACATCATGTGACAGACTTGGAGGGAGGGTCTCCATCTTAGTCTGAGAATAAAGATGAGGGCCTCAGGTAGAGAGGACAGATCTACACCTGAATATGGTCCCCCCAAACCACATTCACCTAGGTCATCAGGGGGATCCTCTTATCAGGCGTTTTGTGGGTCTTTCTCTGAGCACTAGCCTGTCTCAATGGTTTTTTGCTTGGGAGGAAATGGTCATGCCAGAACCTCTGACTTCCTGTGTACTGGCCCCTCTGCCCGGCTCTTAACTGGGGTTTCCTTTCCAGTAGTGCTCAGGGGAGCGGGCTGGTTGCTCCCAAGAGGTGGCCACTCTGCTCAGACGTTCCCTTGGCTAGCCCGGGGGTCAAAGGCGAGACTCATTCACCCCGCATGGAGCAGGGCTTGCCACTTGGGGGTGGCCAGTTGCTTACCAGAGGCCGTGCATTTTGTGTCATTGTGGGTGTGCATGTGCAGTAGAAATCTGATGGAATGAGCCACATCCTGTGTGGGATGCACTGATGCCTCCTGGGTCACTTGTGTTCATTCACACAGCTGCTAGGTGTTACCAGGTGAGTTGACTTCATGTTCCACTGACAAGTCACGACCCCACCATTGCTGAGCCACTGCCCCGAATAGTGCACCTCGGCCCCCTTGGAAACAGCATGGAGAAGTGGGAGGCCCAGGTGGGGGAGTTGGAGCTTCAGACGGCCTGGGCGGGCTGCTGGGGGCTCTGGAGCCAGGAGCACGTGGGAGGAACAGCACTGGGGCTCTGCGTTGGCCAATGTCCTCGCTCTGTGGATAAACAGAAGACACCAGCCCTCGGTGCCTGCAATCTGCTCCCTCTCCAGAGCTTTCCAGCTCAGCCCAGAGAGGAAGGAGGGAGCTTGATGGGCCAGAGGCAAGCAGCCCCCTACACCCAGGCACTTCCAGTCCTTTCAGGTGGACACAGCCTGGGCACACTTCCTCCTCAAGGGTGCTGTTAGGAGCAAGGAACCTTGCAGCAAGGCCAGGATGGAGGGCAAATGACTTGGGGGTGCTCAGCCTGCTGGTTCACTTCCAGAGGCCCCCCTCCCCAGCTCCGTGTGTTGCACAGAAGGCGCCATCTGGGGGCCTGGATGCAGGAGATGGCTGGTACTCTGGGAGCCGACTGAGCTGCTGCGAAGACAGAATGTGTCCCTGGGAGAATGTACACCGAGTCCAGGGGAGGCATCCAGCCTGCTTCCCTCTGAGGATGGATCTGGTGTCTCCATGGGGACTTGGGAGAGAGCACAGCTTTCTGCCACGGTAGCTGTTGGAGGTGGGGCGGGTGCCATGGCTGACTGTCCTGGGGCTGGAAGAGGTCATGTGATTAAGAAGGGCTAGCTGGTCAGTTAATGAACTCTAATTTCACTATAAGTGGGGGAGACCCCTGGGTGTCAGGAGCTGGCAGGCACCTGCTTGTATCCTCCTGCAGGAGGCTGGAGTCCAGGGAGGGTCATTTTGGAAAGGAGCATAAGCGAGTGCAAGGCCGGACCCAGCTTCTAAGAAGCTTATGCCCAATCAGAAAGTGGATAATAAAGACAAAAGCTGCTAATGCACAATGCACAAGAGAATGTCAGTGATGTGAAGGGGGGCAGGCAAGGGGAATTCTGGGGGCTGAGCAGCCAAACAGCTCCCTGGGGGCTCCTGGGCAGGAAGATGGGGATATTTAGGAGGGGGAGTCAGAAGGAAAGACCTGGAGGTGGGGAAAGCAAGCAGACAGGTGCCTGCTGGCACTGTAGATGCCCGGTGGTTGGGAAAGGGGAGTCAGGTTTTACAGACATCTGGTGGTCAGGCACCGTAGGACCCTTCAGCTGGCCCAGCTTCCACAGGTGGACGCCCACTGAGGGCCCTGAGAACAAGCAGCCAGTCTGGGTGGGCAGGATCTGGGAGCAGGGAGGTACTAGGAGGAAATAGCCCCCCACCGAAACTCTACCTACGCTGCCTGTCGGCATAGCTCAGCTGCGGTGAGGAGGCTTTGCCCCGTGCTGGGGGCCAGGAGGGTGGAGGCCCGAAGAGTGTGATTCAGAGTGTAACAAGGGAGACCGTACACCATGAGCCATAGGCCACAGCTTGGAGGAGGCCCCTGCCTGGCCCTGGATGGCCAACCACCAGATCTGTGAGAAAAGCATCTCTGGCAGAAGCCATCGCCTGCAATGCAGATGCCTCGGGCCTCAAATGACCCTCGAGGAAGCTAGCTTTTGTCATTCTCATCATCGTCATGGTGGCCACTTATTATCATGACTTCTCTGAGCTGGCCCTCCCTCCTCAGGCAAAATGGCGGCTGCTGCAGCCTTCAGCTAATCCTGGTAGTTGCCCCGTGTGTCATGTGAGATCGGCCTCTGGTAGCTGCCTGGTACTCCTCCTTTCTGGGGCTTGGGGTCACAACCCTGACAGGAACCACACCACCATCTACTGTGTTTCTCTAAAGCAGACCAGCATCACCCACATGTCTGATGGGCACTAGGGGAGAGAAGGGGGCGGGTGAGGCCCCTTGGAGATGGAAGGAGGCCCACCTGGAAATTCCCTTCAGTCAAAACAGCCTGCTGCTTTTCTGTGCATCTGCCACCTGTGTGGCTGTGCAGGAATGCCCACTAATGGGGTAGTTAAACACTGGGCACTCCTCATGAGCCAGTTAGTGACAGATAACCCATGGAAGGAGGATTTGTTCTCAAGGGGGGTGTTGAATAGGCATGCTCATGTGCTCTTGTGAGAGATGAAAACATGTCCCTCCCGGCCCCTCACCTTCAACATGGCGCCTCTCTCAACTCACCTCCCTACCAAGGGTCAGGTAGTGGCTGTTGACCTGCTGACCACTTGCTTCCTGGCTCCCCTTCTCTGGCATGCTGGGAGGGAAGCCAGGTTCCAGGGTGCAAGTTTTCTCCTCTTGTGCTGGTTCTGTGTCTCCATCAGAGAGGTTTTGACAGAGGGGTCTTCTCAGCATGAAAAATGTGAGATGGGCTGGAAATTAGGGGATTGCTATCTGCGGCCTTGCTTCTTGGGAGAATTGGTTCTTCCTTGTGATTTATTTGCCCACTTTGAAATATTTCATTCATTCATCCCACAATTCATTCATGACATTTCATCAACATGCCACTGTGAATGGCCAGGCAAACTTCATGTTTTCCCTTTAGCACTAAGAAAGTTCCACAGTTGATCAAACTAGGGTTATTTCACCTTTGGGGAAGGAGTTCCTCCTTTGAAGTGGAGTTGAAAATCAGTGGGCCCTGGGGCAGGAGGCATATTGGCAGTGGAATGAGGTTTGTTAGCAGCAGCAGTAAGAGCAAGACACAGAGGCTGGGTGAGCACCCACTTTGGAGGTTGCTGCCCCTATGGCCTGTCAACCAATCTGATGCAGTCTGACCAGCGACCAGTGACCTGGGTCAGACACCTGTGTTCCAGTCCTGACTCAGTGTTGACTAGCCTGTGACCTTCAGTGAGTTATTAATCCCCAAGAATTGGGGTTCTGTAAATAGTGGAGTGTTTGTGAGCTGGTGGGCTTGTAGCCTTAGTTACAGTCACTATTATGCAAAGACAAAGCATCATTTTAATTGTTTTAATGATGGTTTTTTTTTTCTTTCCTAGTCTTATAATGAATCATGTGGCCTTTATGCAACCTTCCGAATGAATTTTATTTGGGTTAATATCAAAATGAGATTGTGTTCCAGCACTGCTGATGTTAGTGGGAGGTGAGGCCCAGGAGTGCAGAGCATCAAAAGACAGTTCTTCAAGGTTAAACCTGAACAGGGGAAGGACACCTGAAGTGACTGATATTTAATTTTTCTGTAATTGAAAACCTTCAGGTGAGGTCATATTAGTTCATAAAAGTCCATACTATATACTCTCTGCCAGGTGCTAAGAAGCAAGGAGTAGGCCTCAAGAGATGCATGGCAGCCAGGTAATCATAGCTTAATGTGGGTAGTGCAGTGGTAAAGAGATGTTCCTGGCTCTGGGTAGAGGAGAGCAGAGCATTTGAATCTATAATAGGATGAGCTTGGCCACAAAGAATAGATAGCTTTGCTAACAATGGCTTAAATAATAAAGAACTAGTAACATTATCTGCTACTAAAAGAAGTCCTACTGTAGGAAAGTCCAGAGTTGGTTAATCTAGACCAGACCCAGACACATCTCCCCATTCAGGATGCTGTTCAGGTCCTCTCACAATCATAAGATGGCTGCAGTAGTTCCTGACATTGCCTGTCAACAGACTAACCCAGGAACAGTCTGTGTTGTCCATGCATCTATTTTAAGGGTGAAGAAAACTTCCTGGAAAGTATCTACTCCCCAGCAGACTTTTCTTT
>PVHY01001950.1:101748-140073 GCA_004024945.1 Uropsilus gracilis | reverse complement strand
CCTGCCCACGCGGCCCCTGCCCCCGCGGCCCCTGACCACCTGCCCCCTGGCCCTTCGGCGAGAACCCAACGTGGAGGCCCCGCGCTAGGCGCCGCAGGGAGACGCTCGCACCCCGGGGCCCCTGGCTCCGCCTGGCGTCTCCGGCCTCCTGCAGGCTGGGACCGGGCAGCGAGGTGAGGGGGGCCTTTCTGACCCCCGATGTGCAGCCCGGGCCCCCAGGAACCCGTCCCAGCGGCCCCCCCACCCCCTCCTCCCCCAGCCCGCCCCATCTCCCCCAGCCCGCCCACCTGCTGGTTTGCTGATAGCCAAAGGTCCAGTTTCCTGGGGTCGGTCAGCGGCTGTTGGAGGTTCACACGCGGTAGACACAGGCCTCCTGCGCCCACTGGCTGCCGGGGCCAAAGGCGAGTAGACGGAGTCGGGGAATAAGGTGGGAAAAGGAATGGAAAGAAAATGTAGGGAGCAAAAAAGTTAGAATTAAATTCTGGGCCGGACATGGTGGCACGCGCCTGTAAGCGGCGGCCTAGGAGGCCGCCGCCAGGGCCAAGGATCGTGGTTTGAGTCCTGCTCGGGGCAACGTATGGAGAGCTACTCCCCCAAAATAGCTGGGCGTGGTGGCACGCGCCTGTCATCCCAGCTACCTGGGAAGCTGAGGCTGGGGATTGCTTGAGTCTGTGGTACCCCGGGAACGTGAGCCTGCGGTTCCACAGGGAAAAATAGCGAGACCTAGTCTCAAAAGCAAACAAAGAAAAAACAAACAAATAAATAAATAAGATCTATAAATAAGCCTCATTAAAATTTTTATATAGCGATGGAACTGGGCGAGCAGCTAGGGATGGGGAGGGGGGAGGGGAGGAGGAGAGGGAGAAATCAGGGAAGAGAGAGGAGCACAAGAAGATCAAGATGAAGGTTCCAAAAAAAAAAAAAAAAAAACCACCCAGACATGGTGGTACGCCCCTGTAATACCAGCTCCTGGGAGGCTGAGGCTAGGGATCTCTTGAGTCCCCAGGTTTGGGACTACCCCGGGCAACACAGCGAGACCTAGTCTCAAAAGAAAAAAAGAAAAAAAAGATGAAGGTTCACAAGTGATAAGGGAATGCAATGATATAGATAGATAGATAGATACACATAAATATGTAAACAGCAAAATGATTAATAAAATAATTTTTTAAAGTCTATGTAAGCTACTGAAATATAAACATTTCTTTTTTTCTTTTTTTTTTTTTGAGATTAGGTCTCGCTATTTTTGCCCATGAAATTGCAGGCTCATGTTGCCCAGGGTACCACGGACTCAAGCGATCCCCAGCCTCAGCTTCCCAGGTAGCTGGGATTACAGGCGCGCACCACCACGCCCAGCTATTTTTTTGGGACTAGGTCTTGCTACATGCTCCTGGCGGGACTCAAACCGCTGATACCTGGCCCGGGCCGTGGCTTCCTAGGCTGCCACCTACAGGCATACATCACCATGCCCAGCCCTTTATTTTATTCTTTAAATCACAAACTCAAATTCGGGCACCGTGGCGCGTGCCTGTAAGCTTCAGCCTAGCAAGTGGCTGGGGCTAGGGATCGCAGTTCGAGCCCCGCTCGGGGCAACACAGCGAGACCTAGTCCCAAAAAATAGCTTAGTGTGGTGGTGCACGCCTGTAATCCCAGCTGCCTAGGAAGCTGAGGCTGGGGATGGCTTGAGTCCGTGGTACCCCAGGTGGGACTCGAACCGCGATCCGTAGCCCCGGCCCCTTCATAGGGCTGAAGATTACAGGCACGAGCCACCGTGCCCGGCCGCATTCTTTATTGTTAACCTCCAAGTTGATTAAAGAGACTTTCACATTTTTTCTATTTTAATGTTCAAAAAAGATTCTACCCAGATTTGTCATCTGTCTGAAATCGGGTAATAAAACAAGCAAAAGTTGCTGTTTAATTAAACTTACAAAGGGGTCAGACACGGTGGCTCGTGCCTGTAAGCTTCAGCTTATAAAGTGGCCGGGGCTAGGGATCGCGGTTCGAGTCCCACCTGGGGCATGAAGTGAGACCTAGTTCCAAAAAAATAGCTGGGCGTGGTGGTACGCGCCTGTAATCCCAGCTACCTGGGAAGCTGAGGCTGGGGATGGCTTGAGTCTGTGGTACCCTGGGCAATGAGAACCTGCGGTTCAATGGGCAAAAATAGCGAGACCTAGTCTCAAATAAATAAATAAATAAATAAATAAATAAATAAATAAATAAATAAATAAATAAATAAATAAGAATTAAATGAATGAATGAATAAATGAATAAATAAATTAATTAATTAAATAAAATAAACTTACAAAGGGGGAGGAGCTGGCCCTTTAAGCCCAGCTACTCCATAGGTTTTAGGTTCTTCCCAGCCTGCGCAAGCAGTAGCAAGACCACATAAACCTTAAGAGGCAACAACAAATTTACTTATTAAAAGACAAAATAGACAAGAGTTCCTGAGGGATACAAGGAACACATTTGGTCATCTTTTTTTTTTCTTTTTTCTTTTTTGAGACTTGGTCTCGCTATTTTTGCCTGTGGAACCGCAGGCTCTTGTTGCCCAGGGTACCACAGACTCAAGCAATCCCAGCCTCAGCTTCCCAGGTAGCTAGGATTACAGGTGCGCGCCACCATGCCCAGCTATTTTTTGGGGACTAGGTCTCACTTGTTGCCCCCAGGGGGCTCGAACTGTGATCCCCCAGACCCCGCCGCAGCTCCATAAGCTGCCACAGGCACGTGCCACCGTGCCTGGCTCCCTTTGGTAATCTTTTTTCTTTTCTTTTTGAGACTAGGTCTTGCTATTTTTGCCTGTGGCTCTCGTTGCCGGGGGTACCACGGACTCAAGTGATCCCCAGCCTCAGCTTCCCAGGTAGCTGGGATTACAGGCGCTCACCACCACGCCCAGCTATTTTTTTGGGGACTAGGTCTGGTTACGTGCCTCTGGAGGGAATTGAACCATGATCCCTGGCCCCGGCCGCAGCTTCCTAGGCTAGCGCTTACAGGCATGCACCACATGCCCGACCTCCCTCTGGTAACCTTACCCACCAGTCTGGTCTCTAGTCCAAAAGGCTACCCGTGGCCTTCAGCCATTTGCTTCCTCAAAATGGCAGCCGCCACATCTTCAAGCCGCTGAAGAAGCCAAGATGGCACCGTCGCTCCTTCTGCCAAAGCGGGAGATTCAAATCCAAGGAGGAAGCCAGGATGGCGTTTTCGATTCTCCTCCAACAGGCCCAGATCCAGCTTCCTCTCAGCTTCAACTCGAAAGTGGCCTAAAGCCAGCAACACTCACTGGATACAACAGCAGCCACTTCCCACGTCTCTCGTCTCCTCGGTTCTCTAGACAACTTCGAAGCTTCGCAGTTTCAAGGTTAAACCAAGTTCTCAATCCCCTCACTCCCAGGTCACCTCACTCGTCACAAGTTCCTCCAACATTCTTTTTTTTTTTTTTTTTTTTTTTGCCCGTGGAACCGCAGGCTCTCGTTGCCCGGGGTACCACAGACTCAAGCAATCCCCAGCCTCAGCTTCCCAGGTAGCTGGGATGACAGGCACGCGCTACCATGCCCAGCTGTTTTTTTGGAACTAGGTCTCGCTACGGGCCCCAGGCGGGACTCGAACCGCGATCCCTAGCCCCGGCCGCTTCATAGGCTGAAGCTTACAGGCACGAGCCACCGTGCCCGGCTCTAAGTTCCTCCAACATTCTTCCCCGGGGCCTGGGCCCCGCCTGCACCTGCAGCTGGCACTCCTGGCGCTCCTCTCCTCTGGTCTCTTCTGTCTGCTCCTCCTGACGCTCCCTCTTACTGAGCCCATCACAAGAAGGCTTGGCCCCCCTTCTCCACCCACCAAGGCCCAAAGGCTGCTATTCTAATGCGGCACCACCAATGCTGGGGGCCACGGCCCCCCAATTTCACCACAGCCCCCTATTATGTCCTCCCTCATAGTTGAGCACAGGATATTATATTACTTTTGAAAAGTAGTACTTGTAGCCGGGCACGGTGGCTCGTGCTTGTAAGCTTCAGCCTATGAAGCGGCCGGGGCTAGGGATCACAGTTTGAGCCCCCTGGGGGCAACAAGTGAGACCTAGTTCCAAAAAAATAGCTGGGCGTGGTGGCGCGCACCTGTAATCCTAGCTACCTGGGAAGCTGAGGCTGGGGATTGCTTGAGTCTGTGGTACCCTGGGCAACGAGAGCCTGCGGTTCCACAGGCAAAAAAAAATAGCAAGACCTCGTCTCAAAAACAAAAAAAAAAAGAACCCCGGGGTAGACAATGATGTAATATATATGTGTATATATACACACATATATACTATATCTCCATATATACACATGTATATATGTATGTGCAACCAATAAAAAATATTAATTAAAAAAACTCCCACATTATCATATAAGATGACAGAGCTGAAGTTCATTACTTTATATGACATTTTATATCTAGGGACACTAAACACTCCTATGTTCTGCCTGGAACATAAAAATCTCTAAAGAGGCTGGGCATGGTGGCGTGTGCCTGTAAGCTTCAGCCTATGAAGCAGCCGGGGCTAGGGATCACGGTTTGAGTCCTGCCTGGGGCATGTAACGAGACCTAGTTCCAAAAAAATAGCTGGGTGTGGTGGTGTCCGCCTGTAATCCCAGCTACCTGGGAAGTTGAGGATGGGGATCGCTTGAGTCCGTGCAACGAGACCCTGCGGTTCTATGGGCAACCCCGCAACGAGAGCCTGCGGTTCTATGGGCAAAAATAGCGAGACCTGGTCTCAAAAAAAAAAAAAAAAAAAGAAGAAGAAGAATGGCGCTCCCCTATTGGAAGGGTTGTTTTTGTTTTGCTTGTAAATTCAGTTAGTAACAGTCCTTTGACAGAACAATCTGCTTGAGTAGATACTGTTTTGCTTTGTATAAGTTTTTTTTCCTTTTGAAGATGGCTCATTTGCTTTATTTTATTTATTTATTTTTTTTTTTTGAGACTAGGTCTCGCTATTTTTGCCCGTGGAACTGCAGGCTCTCGTTGCCCGGGGTACCACGGACTCAAGCCATCCCTAGCCTCAGCTTCCCAGGTAGCTGGGATGACAGGCGCACGCCACCACGCCCAGCTTTTTTTTGGAGCTAGGTCTCGCTACGGGCCCCAGGCGGGACTCGAACCGCGATCCCTAGCCCCGGCCGCTTCATAAGGCTGAAGCTTACAAGCACGAGCCACCGTGCCCGGCCTCATTTGCTTTAAACTTTATTCAGGTACAATTTATTTACATGCGAGCAAATGCACCCTCCTCCTTAAGTGAATATTGTACTGATTTTCAGATCATTCCCATTACTTGTAAGTTCCCGTGAGCCCAGTTACAGTTAATCCCCGCTGTCCACCCGAGTCCCAGAAACAACTACTTTCTTCTCTCTAAGATTTATCTTCTCTGTGCCAGGCATGGTGGCGCACACCTGAAATCCACGCGCTGGGAGGCTGAGGTTGGGGATCACTTGAGTTTCCCAGTTCGAGACTACCTGGCACAACATAGTGAGACCCGCTCTCGAAAAAGCAGCTGGGTGCGGTGCCAGGCACCTGTAATCCCAGCTATCTGGGAGGCTGAGGCTGGGGATCGCTTGAGTCCTCAGATTCGAGACTACCCCAGGCAACACAGTGAGACCTAATCTCAAAAAATTTTTACCTTCTCTGGATAGTTCATGCAACACATAGTTGTTGTCTGGCTTCTTTCACTTGGCCTAATGTTTCTGGGTTCCAGCTGTGTGGAAATAAGACGGGTATTTCCTTCCTTTTTTGTTGCTAAGTAGTATTCCACCGTAGATAACACTATTTATAGATTTGATAAAAGTGGGTGGATCACATTTCATTTATCTATTTTTTTTTTTTTTTGAGACTAGACCAGGTCTCACTATTTTTGCCCATGGAACCACAGGCTCTCATTGCCCGGGGTACCACAGACTCAAGCAATCCCCAGCCTCAGCTTCCCAGGTAGCTGGGATGACAGGCATGTGCCACCATGCCCAGCTATATTTTTTTGGAACTAGGTCTCGCTACGGGCCCCAGGCGGGACTCGAACCGCAATCCCTAGCCCCGGCCGCTTCATAGGCTGAAGCTTACAGGCACGAGCCACCATGCCCGGCCTTTATTTATCTGTTGAGCAATGAATGGAGTCACAATTTTATCTTCATTGCCTTAGACTATTGCTTGTTTTTTGTTTATTTATTTTTTTTTAGAGACTAGGTCTCACTATGTTGCCCAGGGTAGTGTTGAACCCACAGACTCAAGTGATGCCTAGCCTCAGCCTCCCAGGTAGCTCGGATTATAGGCGCGCGCCACCGCTCCCACCAGGCTGTTGCTTGTTGAAGGGAAAGAATGGAGGCCGCAGAAATCAGTCAGAACCCCAACCTGTGTATTCACTGCCAGGTCCCGGCAGGCTGTGGATGTCTTGGTCACCGGTGGGAGAGGCTGAGCGAAAGGGCCGCGTTGTGTGGTTAGATGGGTTTGAATGGCGGGTGCTGCCTGGGTGTTGGGCCCTGTTAGTCTGTGAGCTTCGGTTGTGCGGCTGAAATGGAGCCGAACCTGGGAGACACTTTATGGGATTACTGAGGGGACAAAATTAATGTGAAGGGTTCAACTTTCATTGGACGCAGTTTTTCTTCGTTTGGGCGGGAGGCTGGATTTTTTTAAATTTACTTTTTATTTTTGTAATCCCAGCTACCTGGGAGGCTGAGGCTGGGGATTGCTTGAGTCCATGGTACCCCGGGCAATGTGAGCCTGCGGTTCAAAAAAAAAAGGAAGAAAGAAAAGAAATACAAAATGACAGATGTTGCATGAAAATTTAAAAAAATATATATTTTTTGAGACTAGGTCTTGCTATTTTTGCCCGTGGAACCACAGGCTCACGTTGCCTGGGGTACCACGGACTCAAGCAATCCCCAGCCTCAGCTTCCCAGGTAGCTGGGATTACAGGCATGCACCACCACGCCCAGCTATTTTTTTTGGAACTAGGTCTCGCTACGGGACCCGGTGGGACTCGAACTGCAATCCCCAGACCCCGCTGCGACTGTTCCCCTTCAGTGTAGTATGGCCCTCCCATCGACAACGCACCCACATCTGATTTACATGAGGGAAAAAGGGAAAACAGCCAAGAGAAAGTTTAGAACTACCAGATGTGGCAGCACATGCCTAAGTCCAAGCGTTGGAGGCAAGAGGCCAGGGATCAGCCGGGCACGGTGGCTCGTGCCTGTAAGCTTCAGCCTATGAAGCGGCCGGGGCTAGGGATCGTGGTTCAAGTCCTGCCTGGGGCCTGTAGCGAGACGTAGTTTCAAAAAACTAGCTGGGCGTGGTGGTGCGCGCCTGTAATCCCAGCTACCTGGGAGGCTGAGGCTGGGGATCATGAGTCCGTGGGTTTGGACTATCACTGGCAACATAACAAGACAAAGTCTCTTTAAAAGTTTTTTAACTTTTTTTTTTTTAGTTTTCTTTTGGGATTCTAGATTAAGTATCTCTTTTCCCAGCCAGGCATGGTGGCGCATGCCTGTAAGCGACAGCTTATGGAATCGTGGCTGGGACTGGGGATCGCAGTTCGAGTCCCGCCCAGGGCAACACAGCGAGACCTAGTCCCAAAATATAGCTGGGCTTGGTGGTGCGCACCTGTAATCCCAGCTACCTGGAAGCCTGAGGCTGTGTGGGTTCAGGACTACCCCGGGCAACAAAGCGAGACCTAGTCTCAAAAAAATGAAAGAAAGAAAAGGAAGGAAGGAAGGAAGGAAGAAAGGAAGGAAGGAAGGAAGGAAGGAAGGAAGGAAGGAAGGAAGGAAGGAAGGAAGGAAGGAAGGAAGGAAGGAGAAAGAAAAAGAAAGAAGAAAGGAAAAAAGAAAGGGAAGGAAGAAAGAAGAAAAAGAAAGGAAGAAAGGAAAAAAGAAAAATGTAAAACTAACTCCCAGCACAACTGAATCTTGGGGGGGGGTAGCAGGAACGAGGGGCGCAGAGACCAAGCTGACCGTTCTCGGGTGATGAGGTGGAGGGAGAGCCCTGGGTAGACAGCGATGGTCGGCCCTTTCCTCTCTCCCCGCAAGCCGCAGAGGGACTCGGCCCACCTGTCTCTTTCCGTCTCCCGAGCAACGCCCCTGTCCCGGGCGGGGACCCGGGCCCCGACGTCTCCGGGAGCAGCGGGCGGCGGGCGGCCGGCCCAGCACCCGAGCCGGTCCCTCCTGCAGCAGGTGCGCGAGCTCCTCCAGCCTCCTGGATTTGGGCGCTTCTCGGCGGGGCGGACGGCGGGGCGGTCGGCGGGGCGGACGGCCTCCTTTCCCCCAGAGCCGGGCGGGCCCCTGGGTTCTTGGGGAGGCCCCACCCTGTGCCTCACTTTCTCCGTAGTTACAGCAGAACCAGGACGGACCAGGCGGTCCAGGACGAGCCTGCGCCGCCCGGTGGTCCGTGTGAGCGTCGCCGAGCGCTTGGCGGGCCACGGGGGGAGGGGGGGGATGAAGGGCGGCCTCTCAAGGGTGCTGAACCCCATGAACTGCGAGGCAGAGGCTTCTAATATGCTTTCGTAAATAGGAAAGTATTCTGGTCTCCACACCATACGCGAACGAAGGCCTGCAAGCCGGGCGCTGTGGCATGCGCCTGTAATCCCAGCTACTTGGGAGGCTGAGGCTAGGAGTCAGTTGAGTCCGTGGGTTTGAGACTACCGCGGGCAAGTTAGCGCCTGCCGGTGGG
Source organism: Uropsilus gracilis (assembly GCA_004024945.1). Taxonomy (NCBI): domain Eukaryota; kingdom Metazoa; phylum Chordata; class Mammalia; order Eulipotyphla; family Talpidae; genus Uropsilus; species Uropsilus gracilis. The sequence goes on along the minus strand of PVHY01001950.1, from coordinate 131,403 downwards.
GTGCAGGGCGGGGGGCTCTTCAAACGGCTAGAGCACCCGGCCGGGCTGCCTCACCTGGGGCACGGGCCCTCCTGGGTATCCTGCAGAGATGGGGGGCGGTCGGACAGCTTCCTGAGCGCCGCCGCCTTCTTTTAGGGCCCGTTTCCGCGGCTGCTGCCACTCGACCCCGTGAGGCTCCCACCGGAATCTGTGGGGCTCGTATTTCTCTTGCATCTGAGTAATCGGTGCCCTCCCGGGGGCAGCGAGCCTCCCCGCGATGCCTCCTGGGCCTCTGCTCAAGGATCACGGCCGAAGACTGCACGGAACCCCAGCAAGCAGCACTCTCGCCAACCGGCCACGGTCAGGAAACGGAGGTCAAAGCTAAACACGAAGCCCTGAGGCTGTGACAGAGACGGTCTCCTCCCACCAGGACTGAAGGGCCGGGTGACCCGGACCTTCGGAACACAGCGCCAGACCAACAGCAAAGCAGAAGACAAGCCTGGCATGGTGGCGCACGCCTGTAGGCGGCAGCCTAGGAAGCCGCGGCCAGCGCCAGGAATCGCGGTTCGAGTCCCCGCCTGGGGCCTGAAGCGAGACCTTGTTCCAAAAAAAATATAGCTGGGTGTGGTGGTGTGCGCCTGTCATCCCACCTGCCTGGGAGGCTGAGGCTGGGGGTTGCTTGAGTCTGTGGTGCCCCCCGCAAAGATAATGAGACCGAGGCTCAAAAAAAAAAAACAGAACAAAACAAGCCGGGCGGCGCTTCCCCACCATCCGCACTGCCCTGGAGATGGGAGCAGGAGACCGCAGGTGATTTAGTATCTGAGCTGACAGAACCTTCGAGACGCGGTCTGGTGGTAAGGCCTCCATGTGCGGAGAGGAAGGGATGGGCTTGGCCCAGGTTGGCTCATTTTGAGGCAGGACCTGGAGAGAAAAGGCAGGCCCCGCCGCCCACCAGCCTATGTCTCCGCCAGGCGTTGGGGGACAGAGACCGAGGCCTCCGGGCCATACTCCCGTCGAGTCTCCACAAAATGGCCGCAGGTAAGGTCGTACTCGGGCTGTCAGCCTCCACCTTCCAGCTGAGCCTCAGCTGGAGGCAGACGGGCAGGCTTCCCCTTTGTCTGCTTTGGGGGGTACCGCTGCCACCCAAGGGAACCAGACCCTGAAAAGCCCCTGAAGGATTTCAGCAGTTTGTGGGGGGAGGTGGGTGACCAGCAGGGCAAATCTCTAAAAGGCCCCCAGAGTTAAAACGGGCTTTGTCAGGGGACACCCCTTGGAGTTTGCAGAGAACCTGCTCCTTGGGGAGCCCGCTAACCCCTAGTTTGTGTGTCCAAAGCGGCCAGTGTCAAGTATCAAATGGTAACCGTTCGGTTAGCGGGTACCAAGCAGCCTTTTTTGGGGGAAAAGTTAGGCATCTATGGAAAGGGGCGGGTGAGCCACCCTTCCATGGACTGAGTCCGCCGGGAGCCAACCACACATGGCATCATTGGCCACCAGCCAGCAACATCCCCTTCCATGGCAAAGCCCCTCACTAGCCAGATAAGGCTCTTCTCTCTTAGCCCCTCGCTGGCCAACCCAAGCCCCTACGGGATAAGAGGACCGCGTGAGGGCTCGGGGTCCTCACCCGCCCGGATGTAGCCGCTGCGTCGGTGGATCCAGGTCAGTGCTGGGCCCTGGCTTAATTTATTATTATTATTTTTTTTGAGACTAGGTCTTGCTATTTTTGCCCGTGGAACTGCAGGCTTCCATTGCCTGTGGTACAACAGACTCAAGCAATCCCAGGCCTCAGCTTCCCAGGTAGCTGGGATTACAGGTGCACACCACCACGCCCAGCTATTTTTTGGAACTAGGTCTCGCTACGGGCCCCAGGCGGGACTCGAACCGCGATCCCTGGCCTCGGCCGCTTCATAGGCTGAAGCTTACAGGCATGAGCCACCGTGCCCGGCCTGGAGCCTGGCTTAAGCCAGAAAACAAATGCCTCCTGCCTTTGCATCACCCGTGTGCTGCTGCTGCTGCTGCTGGAATCCCGGATCGTACAAGACTCTCAGTGCTTGCGAGGGGCGCACGCAGGCTGGCCCTGGCAAGAGTTGGGGCCGCCATCAGGCCTCCACTTCAGTCTTGGCAAGCGCCGAGCCTCACAGGCCGGACGTGCTCACGCACGTTTGTGCCGCTGTCAGTCTCGGCTGCTGCGGAGAACCGCGTCCACACAGCTGCGTGGCTCTGAGCAGGTTTTCTGTTACATCCGGGCTCTGAAGTCAGTGTCACCAGCAACAGCCACATCTGCTTGCTGCGCCGCGCTGCTTGCTCGGAGTCCTTCCTTGACCACCAGCCCTAGCGCTTTGACTGTCAGGCCACGTAAACACCTGCAGTGAGGACAATGGCTTCTCTCCGCCCTTGCTCTTAACTACTTATGGGCGGCCCCCAGTGCTACTGGTGGCCTCTCGAGCTTCTCCTGAAGAGACACGGTGCTACTTCCTAAAAGGACTGGCTGTTGCTCAGGGCGCATGGTTCTTGCTGGAGAAACAGGAGTCACGAGTGTGGAGGGAGCCTAGACCCAGCCCTCAGGTTTGACCAGGGAAATGCTGGGAAATGCCCCGAAACCGAAGTCAACAGCCCGGCTCGGGCGCCTTAGAGTGGGACCAGGTACGCGTTCCTGTTGCGCTGTGAAGACAGACATCAGGAAGAAAGGCCGTTCCTCTTACGGGAATTAAAACTGAAGTTGTGGTGTGCAGGCTGAGGAGGGGTCTGATTACGCACTCATGCCCACGTCCACACTGCTGGCGGGGAGCGCACTTGTACCGCCCTGTAGGCAACGAGGTCGTCACTTTGCCATCAGGCTGCAAAGCTCATTGTGCGGTTACTGGAGCCCGGCGGGCTGCTTGCTGCTGAGTTTCTCCGTGTGGAGACAGAAGTCGTGACAATTCAAGCATCCAAGTGTGGAATACTAAACCCGGAGGGTAGAACACAGAGCCGGGCACAACAGCTTTTCTTCTCACCCTGTTTTCCTCTTATCCCAGAAACATGGATGTCATCTCTAAGAAGTAGCTTTTTTCTTTGAGACTAGGTCTCGCTATTTTTGCCCGTGGAACCACAGGCTCTCGTTGCCCGGAACCACAGACTCAAGCAATCCCCAGCCTCAGCTTCCCAGGTAGCTGGGATTACAGGCGCACACCACCACGCCCAGCTTTTTTTTTTTTTTGGGGGACTAGGTCTCGCTACAGGCCCCCGGCGGGACTCGAACCGCGATCCCTAGCCCCGGCCGCTTCATAGGCTGAAGCTTACAGGCACGAGCCACCGTGCCCGGCCTCTAAGAAGTAGCTTTAAACTAAAGAGGCATGCCCCCAGTTGTGGTAAATGGAAGTGCCACAGGACAGCATAAAGGTCACAATTACATTCCTAGGTTAAGTTTCCCAAATGTCCACCAGATACTATCGTCTATTATGCTCTCCCTATGTCACTGTGAGCCAGACCCGAGAAGGTGCCCGGGAAGCAGGAAGGTGGCATTTGCTTTCTTAGACTCCAGACTATATACAGAAAAAAAATGCAAAGACATCTTACAGCTTGTGACATACCAGGGGTACGTGAATATTCAGGGCTCCACACTACTATATAATGCTGCATTTCTTGGTTTTATTTGAAACAATGCATATTTTTAGCATTTTTATCGTAGGATTTTACACTTGTCATTTACACAAATTACAAGATTTTGCTTCAAGTTTTTAAAAAAATTTTTTTTTTTAAAATTCAGCCCATGTGCAGCACAAGAATATGCAAAACTACTTTACATTATACACACTTTTTATCAAAGGAGATACAAAATTCTGGCTTGTAGTTTTAGACAAATACAAGAAGCTTCGAACTAGACAAAGGGTTAACATTAATTCTCAAATATAAGTCTGCACTTTGTGTTGTAGTTCTCTGAGATGTGAATAACCAAATTCTTAAGGGATTTGCCTTTTTCCTTTTACAAAGGAAATTGGACAGACTTCCCTTGAACAAGTTCCCCCCATCAGCTTTATCCATCATTCTCTTCTCCCTTCCCTTGGTGCCAGACACTTGCATCATGGAACAAAATCAGCGGCGGGCATGAGAGGGCCAGATTCTTCAGGAGGCTCCTCTCCTGCGCAAACCTACGAAGCCTTTAAACTGATGCAAATGGTTCTGCCACAGGGTGTGAAGGATGACTTAACACTAGGTCATCTGGTCAGCTCTGGTGCTGCGGAGAAAGGCTTCTTTACCATGTGCTTTTCTATTGGTGACAGAATGGTGGCCTGAAGAATCAAGCTGTCTGATGCTAAGAGAACTTTAAATCTATCTGGATGGAACATGCCCACTGATTCCTTGAGGGACTTTTCTGATGCTGATGCATAGATTTTTTTTTTTTTTTTTTTAGCAAGTTGGAGGCAATATTTTATACTTTCCTTCTGAAGGAATATAAAGAAGCAGTAAGGAGTTGGGCTTTTTTTTTTTTATTCTTTTAAAAGATTTTTCTATTAATGGAATTCACTGTTCCCTAACTATCATCCAATGCCTAGATGCGTGTGTATATGCATATTTAAAAGAATTACCCATGTTTCACTCAGAATCATTAACAGCCAACTCTTGATTATCTATGAGAATGTAAGTGACGTCTCCTACCAGCAAATATCAAGCTCCGGTAACTGACCTTTTGGATACAGCTCCCTTCACTATTTTGCATCCCATGGAGAAGAAAGCCTATCAAGATCAAGATATAACACAAAACCATGACGCCCTCTGACCCACACTAGGCGCAGGCAAGGAAACGCAACCAGCGTGTTCTGCTAGGGCTTTGGGGAGAGCCTAAACTGGAGGAGGCGGCAGGTGATAAACGAGTGTGAGAGGATCAACTTTAACCCTCGAATCAGCTCTCGGTCTACGCCTTTATTACTTTAAATTTATGATTACCACAAAGTTAAAAACCTGAGGCAGTCACTATTTTATATAGATAATGGAGAGTTGACTGTAATCATGTACTTTATGACTTTAGCCCTTTCACATAAAAAAAATTCACATGATCAAGATTAAAAAAGACTACCATATGACATCTAGAAGCATTTATTTTATGCAAAAAACTTAAATATGATTATGTGTACACAAAAGTGCACACATTACCTATGCTGAACAATGCCAAGAAACAATATATTGATGCAACAGTTATCTTCTAAAATAAACATAAAAACTGAGCCCAGACTGGCAGACAAAAGCAAAACACTTATTTCCCAACAGCACAACGCTGAAAATCGATAGCAATCCTAAACACCTCCAACTTTCCTTACAAAGCTGCCAAACTCCAACTACTTTAAAAAATTGACTTTTTTTTTTTACATCAATAATAAAAATCTGGTGACAAACATTATAAAACCAAATGCTGGACAGTCTTTACTCCTTTAAAATTCCAAATATTCCAACATAATCACAGGAGTAAAAACCATTTTAAAGTGATATGCTTTATGAAACAAATAATATGTACATTTTTTGCAAATTATATTAAACTAAAATGGAGGGGAGATCAAAAGATGAAGTGATATGAAATCAATAATAATTTTAATTATTTTCTCACTCTGATAAAAATCAGAAAGCAACATTTATAAAATTGCCACCACATCACTTTTCATAGCAGGGAATTGAAATCTGTACATCTCATTTTTGCAGAAAAGTAGGCAGGCAGAAAGAATTATACATAAAAGTTTCCAAAAGGAAAACAAAGAAATATTTAATCTGATCTCTTTTCTTCTAAAAAATTAATTCAGTAGACTTCTATTTTTCTTGTGTAACACGGGAATTCCTGGCTCTAAAATTGATGAATTTTTCAGTGTCAGTGTAAGGACATCCTGTTACTTTCTTAAAAATAAAAACTGCAGCATGGAAATTAATGATGTATTATGCCTTTCAACTCCAGATATGCAGAACTGGAACCAAGTGTTAAGCAATTTGCTTAATTATTGACTTTTCAGAAGAAAAGTCTGGGAGGGGGAGGGTAGGATAGAGTTGCTTTAGCCTCTCTCTCAAGAGTTTCTGCTGTACATTTCCATCAAAGGACTTGTGGTCATGTGAAAAGGAAGTATAATTTCTTTCAGTTTTCAAGGCAGAAAGTGTGTTTTCTGAAGTTAACTTCATTTCCTGTTCAGGGACATTTTGAATCCACGTTTTTGCAGAAGCTGGATTTGCTTCTGTTTGGCCTTCATTTTCTCCCTTTGCAAATGATTTTTCTTTTTACCTTGGAGACAGGAACAGAAGAAAGGAAGATTAGAAAGTTGTAAACAGGATAACAAAACAAGTCAGTATTTCATTTCTATAGCTTCCTCTAAAATCTTACAATACTTTTATTTTTCATTTTTACTGGATTTAAGGAATCTTTCCCTAAACTATATCAAAACAAAATACCAATGAAATTTTTATTTTCAATCTTTAAGTATTGCTACCCAATATACTTATAACAGTCAAAGCTATTTATTTGGAATAATTTTATTTTACTAATATTCAAAATGATAGTATGAAAGAATTACTGGACACTGGCAAAATGAATTTCTAAGCAGCAAAAGAAGTTTTGACTGCTGATGTCAAAACTTAGCAATGGGTAAAACAAAGTTATCTTAGCAAATTAAAAAGTCTAGAGGAAAATTTAGTTTAATTTTGTTAAGAAGTGAGAGGAATCCTCCAATCACCCCACTTCTCTAGGGGAAAGTGTAATCTCTGGCAGCATGAGGGGATGGGATATGGTCTCTTTCTTTATTCCCACTTAACTCCTTTTTCGCACTAAAGGACATTCAGAGGGAAGGGGCTAACGGAAGAACCAAGCGTACAGGTTTAAACTCCCCGAGACATGCTCTCTTTTGCTTGAGAGCAGTGTTCTGGTCTACCCCGTGCTGTTCAACTGGGAGCAAAGCATGAGCCGTGACCAGGCCTATCTCATGCCACACTATTATTCAGTTAAAAGTCTTAAGACTGTGACTCCTCAAAAATTTCAAACTTGGGAGCGCAAGCAAGTTGCTGTAGTCCAAACCCCACCACTATACATACATTTATAAAGATGCTAAAAACGTCAGGTAATTAAGATTCTTAGACTACTGTTATAACAAAGTAAGCTTAATATGGTATCAAAGATCCACTACAAGCTGCCTGCTGCACCTTCAGGAAGCTTCCCTTTACTAGCTCTGAGTCCTCAGTATCTTCCTGGCTGTGCTCACAGACTTTAAACCGATCCAGATCACTGGAAGAATTTCCTGGACTTGAGTCTATGTCGCAAAGTGAGTCGCCATCACTTCCGAGCACTGGGCTTCTGAAAAATTTCATATTATTTTGATAAAAATTCACTTGTTACTACATACTATTCACATCAAACTAATGCACAGTGGTTTTCAGTACATAAGAGTACACATAGGGGTTAAATTATATGAAAGAAGGAAACTTTCTGCTTAAAAAAATAGAAATTCCAGGAGTCTTCAACACTTACACTATGCATACTAAAGCAAAACATATTAATTCAAATACGGGCAAATTGTAGTCAATTATCCTATAATTTTTTAAAAATTTACAGTTTTCCAGAAGACCCAAGTTAAGGACTGTTTCTCCAGAGATGTTTATTGAATCATCTTTTTTTTTTTTGAGACTCTAGGTCTCGCTATTTTTGCCTGTGGAACCGCAGGCTCACATTGCTCGAGGTACCACAGACTCAAACAATCCCCAGCCTCAGGTTCCCAGATAGCTGGGATTACAGGCACGCACCACCATGCCCAGCTACATTTTTTGGGAACTAGGTCTCGCTACATTCCCCTGGCAGGTCCTGAACCGTGATCCCTGCCCTGGCCACGGCTTCCTAGGCTGCCGCCTACGGGCATGCACCACCATGCCCAGCCTGATAATCTTTTTTTCATGGAAGAATCTAGCCTTAAATATAAGCAAAACATACTCAGAATTAGCAGACCTGTAAAAATGTCTTCAATGCAAAGTAGTTGATAATAAAAACATCAGCTGAGACACAAAAAGGAAACTTCTGTGTATTATTCTACCTAGTTATCACAGGTCTCTTTTTTTTTTTAGACTAGGTCTTGTTATGTTGCCCCTGGTGGGTCTTGAACCCACGAACTCAAGTGATACCTAGTCTCAGCCTCCCTTCCTATGCTGGGATTAAAGGCACGGCCACCGTGTCTGGCTATCACCAGGTCTTACTTTTAGCTGCTACATTTATTTTGTCTGCCACTTTCAAGAACAGCTGATTCCTTGGTTTTCCTCTGACATTAAAATACAGAGACTTTTGTTTGCATGTACACTGAAAGGGGTTAAAAGGTAAATATAGTTGGTCTGTTTGGTTTATCCTGTTATTATGCAAATATATTCTACTTGATAGAAACATCAAATATATAAATGACATTAGCTATTTAAAAAAATGCACGTACACGTACCTTCAGAGCATCTAGTACCTATAGAATTAAGACAATTTTATCCTAAAGGTAAAATATCATAGGGTGGCTGCAAACTCTGGAGTGACATTGCTTGGATTAAATCCCACACAACTATTTACAGAAGCAAAGGGACCAAAAGTTACACTGATTTTTTCAGAGACTAGGTCTCGCTATGCTGCCTGGGGTAGTCTTGAACCCGGGGTAGTATCGAACCCACGGAGTCAAGTGATCACTAGCCTCAGCCTCCCAGGTAGCTGGTATTTCAGGCAAGTTTCCTCCTCTTTGTAAGCCAGGAGTAGTAATAGCACTTAACCACACAGAGCTGTTTTTTCTTTCACTGTAATAAGATATATAAAATAAAACTGACCATTTTAACCATTTTCAGGGCCACAGTTCTGTGGCACCAAGTATGTCCACACTGCTGTACTGTTACTATCATTCATCGCTAGAACACTTTCACCTTCCCAAAATGAAACTCATCAAATACTAGTGCCTAATCCCCCCTCTCCCTGCTTCTGGCAACCTCCATTCTGTTCTATGAATGACTAGGTTAGGTACCTTCATGTAAGCGGAATCATACAGTATTTGTCCTTTTGGGTCTGCTGGTGTATTTCACTGAGCAAGTCCATACGATTCATTCAGATTGTAGTAACTACTGAAGCTCATTCTTTTTTTTTTGAGACTAGGTCTCGCTATTTTGCCCATGGAACTGCAGGCTCATGTTGTCTGGAGTACCATAGAGTCAAGCAATCCCCAGCCTCAGCTTCCCAGGTAGCTGGGATTACAGGCACACGCCACCATGCCCAGCTCCATTTTTTTGGAACTAGGTCTCGCTACATGCCCCCAGAAGGACTTGAACTGGGATTCCTGGCCCTGGCTGGGGCTTCCTAAGCTACTGCTTACATGCATGTGCCACAACGCCCGGCCCTTGAAGCTCATTCTGTTTTAGAGTCTGTGGTACCCCGGGCAATGAGAGCCTGTGGTTCCACGGGCAAAAATAGCGAGACCTAGTCTCAAAAAAAAAAAAAAAAAAAAAAACAACAACAAAAAAAACAAAAAAAAACCCTAAAGTGAAAATTTCTGTTCTTTTCTGGAGTTGGTAAGTTGGGGAAGTACAATCTTTGAGGACAAATACATAACCATTTTGGATACTTCTGTATAAAACATAGCACAATGCTAGGTACTTGAATTAGAACTATTTGTTAGAAGAACAAATGATAAGTATAAGGAACAACCCTGATGCATCCATAATGTTTTCAGTTCTATGCAAGTGGTTACCACGAAGATCGCAGTGTTTCTGGCATAATGTAGGTTAGTCTGGCAGTTTAATAGGATTCTAGACCTAAATTATATGGCTAGAATTTAAGTGCATAGTTGCACATTAGGTTTAGGAAAGAGTGGAAAAGATAAAAGCTTGGTTGTTTCAAATTTAACCATCTAAATGTCACTGACAATATAAAACTACCATGATTCCTGTGTTTGGGACAATACTGCACATCAATTGACTGGCCTACTTATAGTACTTTAAGGTGCTTTGACACTCTTAACAGAGACATTTTACGATTTTTAAGAAGATCTAGTTCCATTTTCAATTAAAATCAGTCTCTGGCAGGTAAGGGATATTTTGTCTGTCATGTTTTACAAAGCATCAAGTGTAGATAAAAGCAGAGCGATTGGTTTAAGAATGCCCCAGTTCAGAGACGAGGTCCAGCTGGCAAGTATGTACCCGCTTATTTTGATGACAAAGGAAAGCTAAGGACAGGGCAGGTCAGGAGGTCCTGGCAGCCTGGGTGCTAGTCAGAACTATTTTTGCGTAGGTGAGAAATGGCTACAAAAGAACTGTACGCATCCTTTCGAGAATTCTGGCAAAATCCGAGGCAATTATTCAGAGTACTGTGTAACTAAGAAATGTGTTAAGCAACTAGAATTCCAAATAATGATTATTACAATGATTGCATTTATTCTGTGCAAGATAATTTAAATGTTCTATATTTACTGACCCGTCTAATTTTAGAAGAGTCCTTTGAGGAATGTATTATCATACTGTCTTACTGACCAAGAGGAGAAGGTGGAAGTTAAATTCATTGTTCCAGGTCAAAGAGAAGAAAAGTAATAGGTAGTAGGTCTGAGAAGAAAAGTATAAATTGGTCCACAATGCTGGCTTTCATCACCACATTTATTAGTTCACAAAACAAGAAATGAGTTTAGATGCAGTCTGAGGCTGCATCTGCTAAAACAAGATGCTGTAAGAGGTAACCAGAGACACATGGAGTATAAAGAGCTTAATAACCCTAAACTTCAAAATTTCACGTATAATTAATGATGTGCTTACAAACACACTCGCCTCAGCAATACTGCCCTTTATAGAAACACGGAAGCAAAGTGGTGGGATTAACCTGAGGTCAAAGAAAGTTCTTTTTGAAAAAGAACTTAGAAACTAACAGTCTAAACCTTAGAAGTTCTAAGTAGGCCAACTGGTGAACTGATGGGCAGTGAATTATCCCAAACACAGAATGCAGTGGTAGTCTTATTCTGTTAGTGACATGCTGAGGATAAACTAGATGTAAATAGGTTAACAAGAAAAAAAGAGAAGAATGGCGAACCCCTCACAGTCATCCATCTGTGGAAGTAGTCACCTTCCGTATCTTCAGCTAAGGCCCTACTGCTACAGTGTCTAAGTCTGAAATCCTAGCCTGATCAACAGTGAACAGCGCTCAGGCTATCTCCCGGGAGAGAGGTAAGCTGCTCAGGCATCTTAAAACTACCTGAGGAATTAGAAAGGAGGATACAGTTGTTCCCCTTTTTTATGACTTATGCCTTCTTCAATCTGGGACCTTTGGGTCCAAAAGGTAGTAGCCCTTGATACTAAGTAAACCCTGGGCAATCATGTGAAGGTCACCAAGCAGAAGATGACATTGGCTGTGCTAATAAAGAGAAATATCGAAACACAATATTCTAATTAAAAATTAACCACCACAAAAAGAGATCTATCTTCATGTGGCATCTTAGAGGTTATGAGGTAGGAGCCAACCACGGGTAATTTTCATTCCCAAAGGCTTAGGTGTTTGGCATACAGAAGCAACTAAACAAAACATTAAAGTCTGTGTCTAGAAAAACAGCATCCATTACCTCTGTAGGTCGATCTGTCTCTCTGCTGGTGCTGCCTTCTTGGCTCCATCCTGCAGCTTGGGTGCTTTGGCATTACCTGCTTCCAACCCTGCAGGGCTCTCCTGACTGGCTGCAGCTCGCTTTCTTCCCTTGCTAAGAGGTTTACTCAGATCATCGTTTTTGGTTGCATTGCCCTGAGATTCAGACTTGGGTCGACGTCCTCTTCTGGGTTTTGAAGGGGTAGGTGGTCCTGATTCGTCTACTTTCTCATCTGTTTTCTGTTGGATATTCTCTGTGCCAGCAGCTGTTACTGTTCTCTTCTTTCCTCGGTCACTGCTAATGTTGCCCTGGGTAGCCTGATCAGAATTAATCTCCTAGAAGAGGACAAAACAATCTATAAACACAAATTCCTCAAATATTAAAGATATTTACCTGAAAAAATATTCTGAAATAGTTTAAAGGAGATGGGATGCGAGGGGCTGCTTCAATTCCAAGCAAAATGTGAGCTCTGTGCTGCTGGGACTATGTGGGGCAACTACCCCGGTGGCTAGCACACACAGCACAGGTAACATGCAACACATGCTTAGTGAAACGCACAGGCAGTTCAATCAAGTGGAGAAACAATCTTGGTCCTACCCCACCCATTTCAAACGAGAAGATGCTTTAAAAGGATGGAAAGCCATGAATTTATCACTTTTCTTTTTTCTTTTTTTGAGACTAGGTGTCGCTATTTTTGCCTGTGGAACCGCAGGCTCACATTACCTGGGGTGCCACAGACTCAAGCCATCCCCAGCCTCAGCTTCCCAGGTAGCGGGGATTACAGGCATGCGCAACCATGCCCACTTATTTTTTGGGACTAGGTCTCACTACCTGCTCCCAGTGGGACTCGAACCGCAATCCCTGGCTCCGGCCACGGTTTCCTAGGCTGCCACCTACAGGCATGCGCCACCCATGCCTGGCCAATTTATCACTTTTCAAAAGAGGGGAGCATGTTTTCATGATCCAATATGCTGCTTTCTATTTCTTTTGTATACCATATATGATAATCTTTGTAAGAGCTGTGACCTGAAGCTATTTAATTTAAAGCGATTTAATTATTTCTTGCTCCACTCATTGTCTCTTACTGCATCAATCATTAACCTATGTTTTAAAAGATTTTTTTATCTCCAAGCTCAGTACATATTTTACATATGAAGTCATTAAAAATGTTCAAAGTAATAAACTGCAATTTTAATATAACAGACATAATAGATTTCAGGAGGAACAAGAGTTTCAGAATTAAAGTGAATTAGGGGCTCAGCATGATGGCGCATGCCTGTAGGCGGCAGCCTAGGAAGCTGAGGCCGGGGCCAGGGATCATGGTTTGAGTCCCACTCGGGGCAACCTAGGCCCCCAAAAATAGCTGGGTGTGGAGGCACGTGCCTGTAATCCCAGCTACCTGGGAAGCTGAGGCTGGGGATTGCCTGAGTCTGTGGTACCCTGGGCAACGTGAGCCTGTGGGTTCCATGGGCAAAAATAGTGAGACCTAGTCTCAAAAAAAAAAGTGAATTATGTTTATATTTAGGAACTAATTATAATTTTAACTCACATAATTTTAATTAAAGGGAAATAAAGAAATACTACCATTACCCAAAATATTACATTATCTATTTCCAGCTGATTTTGATTTTCCTCAGAAAGTATTCTTGGAATGACATGGTAAAAATACTATAAATCTTTCACTTTCCAAGAATGTTACTTAAACTGAAAATTCATGACAGTATTTAAGTAAGAAAACTAAAAAAATCAGAATTTCATTTTAAGGCCGGGCATGGTGGTGCATGCCTGTAGGTGGCAGCCTAGGAAGCCACGGCCGGGGCCAGGGATTCTGGTTCGAGTCCTGCTGGGGGCATGTAGCAAGACCTACTCCCCAAAAAATAGCTGGGTGTGGTGGTATGTGCCTGTAATCCCAGCTATCTGGGAAGCTGAGGCTGGGGATTGCTTGAGTCTGTACCCCGGGCAACGTGAGCCTGCGGTTCCACGGGCAAAAAATAGCGAGACTTAGTCTCAATTAAAAAAAAAAAAAAATTTAAGTCTTAAGTTTAAACCACTCCAGCTGAAAGCCTAATAGGTTTAGTAGACACAGGAACAGAGTGGTGTTGGGACAGAATGAATTATTTCCTGTGCTCATGGAGATTGCTATGGAGACAAGCTTTTCAAAAACTGATTAAAATTTTTTATTTTCTAGCTGGGCACAGTGGCTTGTGCCTGTAAACTTCAGCCTATGAAGCGGCTGGGGCTAAGGATCGCGATTTGAGTCTCGCTTGGGACAACATGGTGAGACCTAGTCCTAAGAAACAGCTGGGCATGGTGGCACACGCCTGTAATCCCAGCTACCTGGGAAGCTGAGGCTGGGGATTGCTTGAGTCTGCAGTACCCTGGGCGACGGAAGCCTGTGGTTCCACAGGCAAAAATTCTCCCATCACCACATGAGCAGTCACCATAAACACTTGTGGTCTCTCCCCCTGTCCTGACTCTACTTTCACCCCTTCCCTGCTAAATGCCTCATAGCTATAGTTTACCGGAAAATCTAGAGACAACAAGATTTTAAAAAAGCAACTACTCAAGTACAATAATACCAAGTGTTTAAGAGATTAAGAAACAGGATATTCTGAAACAATGAGAGGAAGCATCAATTTCTAATTGATTCTTTTGGGGAATATTATTTAATTAGTATCAATACAGGACCTGTTGCGTGAAAAATGAAGTATTCGAGGTGGTATAAAGTACCTAAAAAGAGATAAAGAGCTAGAAAGTTTTAAGGAACTTAAACCATAAAAGTGATGGCACAGTGGTACAAGTTAGGAGAGGAAGCCATGGCAGATCATAAATGCCTTGTAAGACATCTCAAAAATTTGGATTTTATTCTAAGTGTTAAAGTCAATGAAAGATTTTAAATATGGGATAAACATAATCTCAATTACATTTAATTGCATTTAATTTAGTGGCTGTGTGGTGAATGGCTTGAAAGGAGTTGGAATGTTAACAATATCAGTTGTGTTAGTAAAATTAAAAACAAAACAATTAAAAAATGGTAAACTTTAGGCCAGGCGTGGTGGCGCATGCCTGTTAGTGGCAGCCTAGGAAGCCGCAGCTGAGGCCAGAGATCGTGGTTTGAGTCCCACTGGGGTCACATAGTGAGACCTAGTCTCAATAAAATAGCTGGGCGTGGTGGTGCACTCCTGTAATTCCAGCTACCTGGAAAGCTGAGGCTGGGGAATGCTTGATTCTGTGGTACCCCAGGCAAGATGAGCCTGTGGTTCTATGGCCAAAAATAGCGAGAATTACTATCAAATGAAAAAAAAAAAAAAAGGGATACTATAAATAGGCAAGTCATAGCAGAGTACATTAAATATGGTTAATGAAAAATACTGGTAGTGGAGAATTAGGCTACTGGAGACGGAAAGAAAGAACTGTTAAATTTGACGTTGGTGGGAATGCGAAGACAAAAAATACACACCGAACTGGTAATAATGTCAGGTATTCAATTTTTTTCAAGAAAGCAACATACAAATACTGACAATCTTCAGTACATTAGGTTTTTGTCTCAGTAATCCTACTACTAGAAACTTAACAGAGAAAAACATGAACATATACAGGACTAGACTATTCAAAAAGAAGAAAGGCAGCATTAAAAATCATAAACATGATCAGATTTACCTTTGTAAACACTGTGGACATATATGTAAAGACTTCATGCAAATACCAAATGTAGAGGGGAAGGGTGCATTAACTTCTGGTGTGAAGCAAGATCCCTAAGAGGTCAACCTGTCAGCATACACACCTGAATCCACAGGATGTATGTTTTAACTATATTCCTCCCTCATCTAAGAGAGAATGTGCTGACTATAAATGTGCCTATCCAGCTAGTAGAAGAGCTAATCTGTGTGATGAATGTGTGTGTTTACACAGAAATGCATAATAAACTGGTCTGTGAAACAATCTCTTTGAGAAATTGCTTACCAAGAGACATTCTTGCCAAATATTCTTTGAGCGCACTAATAAAATAGCATTCCTGAGCATGGAGAGCAGCGATCCTATCAACTTATAGGAGAAAAGATTAGGAAACTACAGTTTTTTGACAAAATATAATCTCTCTGGGCTCCAGCACATTTCTTTTTTCTTTTTTTTTGGAGACTAGGTCTGGCTATTTTTGCCTGTGGAACTGCAGGCTCAGGTTGCCCAGGGTACCACAGACTCAAGCAATTCTCAGCCTCAGCTTCCCAGGTAGCTGGGATTACAGGCGCGTGCCACCATGTCCAGCTATTTTTTTGGGACTAGGGCTCACTATGTGCCCCCAGCAGGAATCGAACCGTGATCTCTGGCCTCGGCCGTGGCTTCCTAGGCTGCCGCCTACAGGCATGCGCCACCATGCCTGGCTTCTTTTTTTTTTTTTGAGACTAAATCTCGCTGTGTTGCCCGGGGTAGTCCCAAGCCCACGGACCCAAGTGATCCCTAGCCTCAGCTAGGGATATAGGCGCACATTTCCGCACCCGGCTTCCAGCACATTTTTAAAACATACTTTGGAAGTATGGAAAAGTCAAAACAATCACTTGATACTTCTAGGCCAGGCACGGTGGCTTGTGCCTGTAAGCTTCAGCCTATGAAGTGGCCAAGGATAGGGATCGTGGTTCGAGTCCCACCTGGGGCCTGTAGCGAGACCTAATTCTAAAAAAATAGCTGGGTATGGTGGCGCATGCCTGTAATCTCAGCTACCTGGGAAGCTAAGGCTGGGGATTGCTTGAGTCTGTGGTACCCCGGGCAACGAGTCTGCAGTTCCATGGGCAAAAATAGCGAGACCTAGTCTCAAAAAACAACAACAAAAAAATGGTTCAAATCTGCACCAGGAGCTCCTAATATAAAATCTATTGGTATCTGAATTCCAAGAGCTTGACAAAGAGAGCATCTCTATTATTAAATCTATTAGCATATAATAGCATATACATTTGACAGTAAACATCAAGAATCCAGACAACAGAGATGAGACTCTGATCTAAAATAAAATGCATATTTGATTCTTCCCAGTGAGAGTTTAGATTTAGTTATTGTGGATTAACTGTATACTTCTATTTTTTACCTACCTGATCTTTCCTAAAACACCTGAAACTATCATAGTGGGACTAGTATAGGTCATCACTTTCATTCTACATTTGAAAGGAAGCTCAGGAGTCAAAAACTGGGTGCGATAGTAGAAATGACAGCAAGAAAAAAAAGCAGCGCTTAAAAATGCAAGTACATTTTAAAAGGTTACCTCTAACTTTTAAAAACAAATCAGAGTGCTGACTTTTGACAGGGGTCAAAAGTCAACAAACTTAAAGGTACAAAAATCTTTCATTTCCTATTCTTTCAAGGTGGCAGGAGGAGAAGTGTGGGACAAGAACAGCTTTAAGAGGGACTATATACATCTGAAAATGGAAAGTGTGGTATAGTCATTTTGGAGTGTGAAGGCATACTAAGTGCAGTCAGAAGTGCTTCCATAATATGTGGTCTACATTAACCCACTGACAGTAGTTTTCTTATCCCAGTATGAAACTGTAGTATGAAATTCCACTGGGGAAATCCACTTGTTAAATTAAAAAATTTACCTTATTTTTTACCGGATCAATATTCTTCACAGGGGTGACAGAAATAATTCTCACAGGATTTTCTTCATTTTCACTAACTCCAGTTTCTGTTGCCTCTGAACTCTGTTCCCTGTTAAAGCAAAATAAATCGAGGTTATACTTCATCACATGAAGAGAAAGCTAAGACTCTTGCTATACCAATAAGAAAATAGTTGCTTCAGGCTGGGTTTAGAAAGCAATGACAGTAAGATTCAGCTCTTGTAGAGTAAAAGACCATTTATTGCTCTATTATATTATGCTGCTGATTAACCTTATTCATTGTCAAGACACAAATGACTGCATAAAACCATGAGAGCAAGAATAGTTGTCAAGAAAGAAAATAACACAACTATTTCAAGCCCAACATCTAAGACTGGAAAACCCTGAAATAGAACAAGAACACGAAATACAACTACTGTATCATTGCCTCCAGTCTCTGTTATTAATGGTCTTTTTTTTTTTTTTCCAGGCTAGGTCTCGCTATGCTGCCTGGGGTACCAAGGACTCAAGTGACCCCCAGCTTCAGCCTTGTAGGTAGCTGGGATTACAGATGTGCACCACCACGCCCAGCTAGTTTTTGAGACAAGTCTCACTATGTTGCCCCGGGTGGGTCTAGAATCTGCGGACTCAAGCAATTCCTAGTCTCAGCCTCCTGTCCTAGGCTGGGATTAAAGCGTGCCAACGCAGCCGGCTTTTATTAATGGTCCTAATGGAAAGGTAAGGTAAAATGTGCTCAAACACCATCAGCTGACTTAAGTCGAATGACTGCATGAATAAGAACAGAATCCTCAGAAGTCTCACTATTGAGCACTGTCAAGAGTAGCAGGGTCACAAGGGAACTGATGCAGTAGCACAACATGGAACATTTTTATAAGGGGCAATACTATAATGTTATCTTGACTTAACTCATGCTAAACTAATTTGATTAGAAATTAAAAAGCATACAAATTACATTTAAAGGAATTATATTTTTGTAGCTTCTCTAAGTACTAAATTTCTTTTATCTATGCATTCCCACCTCAATTAGTTATAATTATAAATTCTTTCATTTTTCCATTAACTTTTTTTTTTTTTTAAGACTAGGTCTTGCTATTTTTGCCTGTGGAATCGCAGGCTCATGTTGCCCGGGGTACCACAGGTTCAAGCCATATCCAGCCTCAGCTTCCCAGGTAGCTGGGATTACAGGCGTGCACCACCATGCCCAGCTTTTTTTTTTGGACTAGGTCTCGCTATGTGCCCCCCACGAGATTCCGAACTGCGATCCTTGGCTCTGGCTGAGGCTTCCTAGGCTGCCACTTACAGGCATGCGCCGCCATGCTGGCCTTATTTTCCCATTAACTTTTTAACACATATACAGAAAATACAGAAAGCTGTATTAATTCAAAATGTATAATACATACTCAATTTCCATCATGAATTATCATCATTTTGACTAAATTAGCATTATCATTTTGAGCCAAGCATGTATCCTAAAGCCCATTTTTGCAATCTAACACCTTAGGACTGTACTAAGTGAGCCAAGCAGTGAATGATAGTTAACAAAAATAATGAAGAAAAATATTGCCTCGAACGATTTCCAGTCGAAGGGTTCAGCTCTGAATTTACATTAATATTGCTTCCAGTCTCAGGTCCAGTGCTTCTAACATATGGTTTCCTTCCTGTTGCTGATAAGGGCTTGTTTACTGTACCTAGTACTCCAGTAGGTTTTGGCTAAAAAGTATACATACATGTGTTATTTTATATCTTACTGAAAGGAATACATATAAATACAGACACATTTGAAAGATTTAGCCTAAGCCAAGGAATTATTACTTTGGAGAGGTCAAATCCTAAGTTTATTAGAAATGATAATTCTGTAAAATTTGATATGGATACAATTACAAATTATAACCATTACCTCTACTTAAAAACTGGGTAGTATTTAATTATCCCTTATTGTTCAATTGAAACAAAAATTTCTATAAAAATGCGAACCGAAAAACAAAAGGTCATACAAGTAAGGCACTGAAGGTAAGTGCCTATATTTTAGTAAAGTCTACAAAAAAATTTTCCTTTAGCTTTCTTTTAGATTTCATCACAACTACTACAAAATATATACTAACAATGTCTAACCTACAATTATATCTTTTTTTTTTTTTTTTGAAACTAGGTCTCGCTATTTTTTTGTCCATGGAACTGCAGGCTCTTGTTGCCTGGGGTACCACAGACTCAAGAAATCCCCAGCCTCAGCTTCTCAGGTAGCTGGGATTACAGGTGCGCGCCACCATGTCCAGCTATTTTTTGGGACTAGGTCTTGCTGTGTTACCCTAAGCGAAACTTGAACTGCGATCCCTAGCCCTAGGCGCTTTATAGGCTGAAGCTTACAGGCCCGAGCCTCCGTGCCCAGCTTGACAATTATATCTTTTATCTTGCACATTGAAATTTATTAAACCATTAATCAGGAAAATCCAATTTGTGGATTCTAAGTAACTCAAAGCCTATTATCATTGCCAAGAAAATAGCTGTAATTCAGAAGGTGCAGTTCATGGCAGAAAAATGTCGAGATGTAGCACTCTATAACATGGTCCCTAACACTCAGAAACTACAAAATTAAGGAGACAGAAGATTATTTCTAGGAGTAGAAGTAATATACACATGAGATAATGGTACCAAATTTATTTAGTTGATAATACCTTTCCGGTTAACAAAAGCACTCTTGTCTCTTCTGAAATATAGCTTTTATCATTACAGAAGTCCTACAAAACAAAACAAAAAACTAAAGTGAACATGCATATAGTTTTTTGTTCAAACAAAACTTATTAGGTGTTATGCCTAACAGTAATAATCACATGTGTTGAC
The DNA here is from genome assembly GCA_004024945.1 of Uropsilus gracilis. NCBI lineage: Eukaryota > Metazoa > Chordata > Mammalia > Eulipotyphla > Talpidae > Uropsilus > Uropsilus gracilis. The sequence continues at coordinate 111,416 of PVHY01001950.1, read as the reverse complement.
ATATGTATTAATCCATTAAATAACCAAGTATTTAGTAACTCATACCATTACTAATGTTAAAATTAGAACCATTACTAATGTTAAAATTAGATAAATGACACATAAAAATTAGGAAATAGAGGTAAATATTTACATTACTTTTTAAATAAAACACACTCCAAAGGTCCATTTTATCCACTAAACTATATGGCATTGCAATAAAATCTACTTTGGGACTCTGAAAGCATCTAGAATAGTACTACACACGTTATTAATTTCACCAATTTCACCAAGAGAACTCCACATTGGATCTCAGGAAAAAAAATTTTTTTTTTGAGACTAGCTCTTGCTATGTTGCCTGGGGTAGTCCTGATTCCCAGCCTCAGCCTCCCAGGCAGCTGGGATTACAGGTGTGTGCCACCACACACAGCTATTTTTTTTTTTTTGAGACTAGGTCTTGCTGTGTTGCACGGCGTAGTCTCAAACCCACTGACTCAACCGATACTTAGCCTCAGCCTACCAAGGCTAGGATTAAAGTCACGTGCCACCGTGCCTGGCCGGATAGCAGGAAAATTATTCTCAATAAGAAGAAATCTGTTTACTTCAATTAAAACTATTGTTTCTGGCTGGGCATAGTGGTGCTGCCTGTAAAGCGGCAGCCTTGGAAGCCGCAGCCGGAACCTGGGATTGTGGCTCGAGTCCAGCTCGGGGCAATGTAGCGAGTCTAGTTCCAAAAAAATAGCTGTGCGTGGTGGTGTGCACCTGTAATCCCAGCTATCTGGGAAGCTGAGGCTGGGGATCGCTTGTGGTACATCAAGCAATGTGAGCCTGCATTTCCACAGGCAAAAATAGGGAGACCTAGTCTCAAAAAACAAAAACAAAAAACCAGTTTCTTGGAACCAGAAATAGACTGCACAAATCAAAACAGTAAATTTTGAACTCTGCATCTATACAAACCTTATTACAAGTTCAAATTCCATCCTTGGATTTCTCTCTTTAATTCGAGATTAGCAAACAAATTAACCATAATATTGTCACAAAATAATTTGCTGCAATCAAGTTTACTAACCTTTTCAATTATTTCACCCTCCCCCTAATTTTTCGTTTATTACATTGACCATACTGGTGTCATAAAGGAACACAGTGCTTTGTATACACATATTTTTTGTACAAAGGCTTTTACATTATTAAAATAAATGTTACAATGTCTGGGCAAATCATTTCATTCATGAAGATGTAATATGGCTTCATTAGGCTCACTGTTTTAATATGCCTTTCTACTTTTTGAATTTATGCCAGATTAAAAGCAAGATATTAGAAAAGAAAATGAGGAAACTGATTATTGAAAACAGAGAACAAATCTTTTATTATTATTATTACTATTTTAGCGACTAGGTCTTGCTATGTTGCCTGTAGCAGTCTTAACCCCACGGACTCAGGTGATCCCTAGCCTCAGTCTACTAAGGCTGGGTTTACAGGCATGTGCCACCATGTCCGGCTATTATTATTATTATTTTTGAGACTAGGTCTCGCTATTTTTACCTGTGGAACCGCAGGCTCTCGTTGCCCGGGGTACCACAGACTCAAGCAATCCCCAGCCTCAGCTTCCTAGGTAGCTGGGATTACAGGCGCGTGCCACCACGCCCAGCTATTTTTTTGGAACTAGGTCTCCCTACGGGCCCCAGGCGGGACTCGAACCACAATCCCTAGCCCTGGCCACTTCATAGGTTGAAGCTTTCAGGCACGAGCCACCGTGCCCAGCCTGAAACTAGGTCTTGCTATGTTGCCTGGGTAAGTCTTGAACCTGTGGACTCAAGCAATTCCTAGCCTCGGCCTCCCAAGGCTGGGATTATAGACACACGCCCCCTTGTCTGTCAACAAGCTATTGTTTTTTTTTAATTCATACTTTAGATTTTACAGTAAGGGCAAATGATTATTGGAAAGCCTCTCCCCCACCCACTGTTGACGACCCCTTCTGTTTACTCTGATCCCTCTCCTTATTGTTTTTTGGTCTATGTTAAGTCCTTTGGTCACTTCGTATTCTATGTTAACATCCTTTTCTTTGGTGAGGGACTGTGATCCTAGAATATAGCAAGCCTTGTTGGTAGATGGTCAGTCTTATCGCTGCACTGGGTAGCCGTTCATTCTCCATTGAAATCTATTGGTGTTTTCTCTCAACAATAATTCTTAACAATAGTAAGTTTTAGATACCAAAACAAAAAATGTCAAATTAGGTGTAGTGGCACAGAAATTAAATTCTGGAGGACAGTTGGGCGTGGTGGTGCACGCCTGTAATCCCAGTACCCGGGAGGCTGAGGATCACTTGAGTCCAGGGTTTCGAGATAACCCTGGGCAACACAGCAAAACCTATTCTCTTAAAAAAAAAAAAAAATTCTGGATGATGAGAGCATCACTGTATGAAGATGCTGACCAGATACTGTTCTAGTCATGTTAGGCCTGGGCAGAAAAAGTAAATTTAAACTGAGCACACTTAGGAGCTTTTTTTTTTTTTTTTTTTTTTTAGGCTAGGTCTTGCTATGTTGTCTGGGGTACTGCAGAGTTAAGCGATCCCCAGCCTCAGCCTCCAGGTAGCTGGGATTACAGGTGCCTGCCACGGTGCCCAGCTGTTTTTTTGAGAGTAGGTCTTGCTATGTTGCCTGGGGTAGTGGCGAACCTGCAAACTCAAGCAATCCCAAGACAAGAGGTCTCCCAGTGCCTGGACAACAGGAGCATGCCACCACGCCCAGCAGGAATATCTTTAAGTGCAAGTAAATTCAACTAGAAGAAAAAATAACTGTACAATCATCATTCTTATAAAAAACTAAATAAACACAAATGCAGACTTCTTATTCACTAAAAGAAAATCTGATTAAGATTTTTGTCCAAAAAAAGATTTTTGTCACAGTATAGCATTTAAAGCAGGGAGCTCAATTTCCTGAACCGTTCTTTACAGATTACTTTAAGGGGAATCTACACTGAAGAATATCTTCAGATTTGAAAATGAGTAAACATTTTTCAAATGCATTTTTTCCAATTAAAAACATCTTGTGTTCTGATTTAAACAAAGCACAGGAAACAAACTCAAATTACTGTGTAAAGTAGGAAAAAGATAATTTTAGTATCTAGAAAACTTCTATGGGAACACTAATTTGCTGGTAGCTGAATAACTGTATTAAAAGATGCTTATTTAGTAAAAGCAGTAACTGAATGCTTACTGTTGCCAAACTTCGTATAAATCTAGATATATCAGTAATTGATATTATCATTTGCATTTTAGAAATGAAGAAGACTTAGAAGAGTTGTCTAAATATCTTCTAGTTAGAAGTGTTGGTTAGAATTCTGGCTTATTAATAGTCAAGACCAATACTACAAATTCTAACATTTTACTTAATATAGAGATGTCCATGCATTCTTTTTATATTAGTGCTTCAACAAAATGAGATTCAAGTGGTTTAGGAAATCTGAAAGCTCCTGTTCCATACTAGAAAATACAGACAGAAGTGCTTGCCTCAGATACCACCACATGCTGATTAGTGTTCTCCCTCTCTGTAAGGTTTAGCATGACTTCGAAGACTCTCCCATGCCTTAATAAACTCACAGAAGTAGCTTTTTAATGTGCAAGTAAAGACAGTCCAGTATTTGTCTGTAGGTCTGATGGTGAGTGAAATTTAAATTAAGTTTGTGTGGCAGAAAAATGAAGGGAAGAAAATACCTTTTCAGGTTGTGTAAAAAATTTCATTGGAAGTACTGGATCCTTCGGTGAATCTGCATTGCACAAAGCACTTTTACTATTTATAACGCACAGAGCCACATCACATACCGTGTAAAGTTTCTAGGGATGAAAAGAATAAAGATCATACGTAATTTTCAGTAGTATAAAATAGTCACCATTTCTACCCAATGCATAAACTGAAATCAAAATAAGGATATGTAGTTATTATTTATTCTTTAAATATTCCACATTTGTGTTTGTTTTTTTTGGAGACTAGGTCTTGCTATTTTTGCCCGTGGAACCACAGGTTCATGTTGCCTGGGGTACCACAGACTCAAGAAATCCCAGTCTCAGCTTCCTAGGTAGCTGGGATTACAGGCACACGCCACCATGCCCAGCTATTTTTTTGGGACTAGGTCTCACTATGTGCCCCAGGCGGAACTTGAACCGTGATCCCTGGTCCTGGCTTCCTAGGCTGTCGTTTACAGGCATGAGCCACCATGCCCAGCCCGCCCAGCTATTTTTTTGGGACTAGGTCTCACTACGTTGCCCCGAGCAGGACTTGAACCTCGATCCCTGGCCCCTGCTGTAGCTTCCTAGGCTGCTGCTTACAGGCGTGTGCCACCATGCCTGCTCCGTGCTTAGTATTTTTTTAATGTACCTTCTAGTAAACCACAAACTCCTTCACCTCACTTATTTAATATGAATGCCAAGTATGCATTAAACATAATAAACCAAACTGAACAAAAGGAAATATACAAGACCCTCTACTTGTCTGTAATTCTTACAAATGGCTGCAAGGCAGCACAGCTGTAACCCCTATTACTTCTGTAGAGGTTTTAATATTTTCTTCAGAGTATAAAACGTTCTTAAATTATACAATTCAATTGTAATGCAATGCAATAAAAATGGACTCAAAGATGTACTTCATAAACATTATTTATCACATAATCTCAGGGGAAAAAAAAGGAGATAAAGTTCTATTTTTCATCACTGGCCTACATGCATCTTACTTCATTTGTCTTGGATTCATCTGGTGACTGGGCATCCTTTGTTAACTTGATGTTCTCTGCCATCTTCTTCATAAAGGCATGGCTATTGTTTTCATTCTTTGTCATTAAAACTTCAAGCATGAACCATAGGCACCTAAATGGTAAGCATATTCACCTATTAAGGAACATAGGTGGCTTTTCCACATGGAACAAATATACTTTTTTTTTTTTTTTTTTTTTGAGACTAGGTCTTGCTATTTTTGCCTGGGGAACCGCAGGCTCATTGTTGCCCAGGGTATCATGGACTCAAGCAATCCCCAGCCTCAGCTTCCCAGGTAGCTGGGATTACAGGCGCGTACCACCATGTCTAGCTATTTTTTTGGGGACTAGGTTTCGCTATGCTGTCTCGGGCGGGTCTCAAACCTGCAGACTCAAACAATTCCTAGTCCTGGCCTAGCTCCATAGGCTGTGATTAAGGGCACACACCACTGTGCCATGTCCGGTCCCCGGAATATCTTAATGAGAAATTTTGTTGTCTGAGTGTAACAAAGTGAAGGCAAAATATAGAGAAAACCACTATTAAGAGAAACATCCTGTTAATAGTATTCACTCAAATGTGAAATTAATTACAAAATGAAACATTAAAAATGGAAATACTACTTAATATGAGAAGGTTTGACATTCGTGAGTCACAAATGGTCATCTTAGAGGTATTCAATAAATGTTCAAATGATTTGATGAGCAGACCAGCCCAGAGCAAGTATCCTGTCATGCTGACTGCTATGCAGAGCAGCTATGATTGTATTCAATTCTGCTGAGACCTAAGTCTAACTTAACTTGCATGTACGGAAGCCAATGTGCATGGTATTCAGTCATTCAAATTATTTTTTTTGTTTCCCACTTTTATTGCATATTCATTTTACATATAATGTGTCTCTATGGGGATACCTGCATTTCCAAATGAGACTTAACATCAGAATCACTTGAGGAATTTATACTGAGAAATCTAGGAGAAGGCCTGTTTTCAATACATTATCAGATGATCTCAAGCAGCTGTGCCATCCAACAATAAAAGATTGATTAAATAAATCATGGAACTTTGAATGCTGTTCAATATATCTTTAAAACAGCAGGTTAAAAAATAATACAGAAAAAAATTATGACTGTGCTTTTGTGAACTGAGAATACGTTAAAAACTGTGAGGTGTGTCTCATCTCTAATATTCAGGTCATTGTGCCAAAGGGACGAAATTTTATATTGTCAAAATAGTAACAAAGATGTAAAACAACGGGGCTTCATTAATAAAAAATAAATAAAATTCAGTAGTTGATTTAAAAAACTCAATGCAGTTTTTGCAGGAATGATGAAAAGATGTATCTTAAATTCAAATAAAATTTAAGGCACTCAAGTAGTTACAATAATTTTGAAAAACAAAAAAAAAGTTGGAGATATCGCCTCACAATTTTGAAACTTAAATCTACAGTAGTCAGGTTGCATGACCCTGACATAAGGAGTGACATAGAATTAAATTAAACAAAACCGAGTAACCAAAAATAAATCCTTGCACATACGGTCAAATGATTTATGACAAATGTGCTAAGACCATTCAATTGGGAAAGAAAATGTTTTAAATAAATGGTGCTTGGAAAAATTGGACATCCCCAAGTAAAAGAATGAACCAGAATTCTTAACCTTATAGTATGTATAAAAATTATGTTCTAAAGAATTTAATATCAAGTGTTTTAAATCATACACTGGAATAAGAGGTTAAAACAAGACAAGCAATTAAACAAACAGGCAAAGAATTGAGTAAACATTTTCTAAAGAGCATATACAAATGACCAAATGCACATGAAAAGATGCTCAAATCAACAATCATTAGAAAAGAGATAATACAAAACATGAGATACTACTCTACTTTACATTAATAAAGATGGTGTTATAAAAAATAAAACCCAAACAGAACACACAAAATCCCCCAATTACAAAATTTAATGAAGAGGTGGTGACACTGGAGACCCCAAAACTGCTACTGGGAACATAAAATGGTGGCGTACTATGTGAAACAATTTAGCGATTCTTTAAAAAGTTCAATACACAATTAGTATAAAATCCAGCAATCTCACTACTAGGTATAAATTTCAAAGATTTGAAAAGAGGAAGTCAGATACTTATATGCCAATGTTCCGATCAGTATTATTCACAATACTCAAAAGGTGTAAACAATCCAAGTATCAATCAACAGATAAGTGAACAGTGTGGTATTTACATACAATGGATTATTCAGCAATAAAAAGGAATGAAATTCCAATAAATGCTACAAAGATGAACCCTGGAAAGTACATTAAATGAAAAACACAAAGGACAAGTACTATAGGATAATTCTTATATAATTTTCCACAATAGGCAAATCCATTGACACAGAAAGTAGATTAGTGATTATCAGTATCTATGGGCAGAGGGAGTTGTTACTTAATGGGTAAGGAGTTTCTGTTTGGGGTGACTGAAAGTTTCAGAAATACAGTGGTGATGGCTGGCTGCATAATACTGTAAATGCAATTAATGCCACTGAGTTATATACTAAAACCCAGTAAATTTCTTAAGTATTTTACTCCAGTTTAAAAAAAAAAAAAGTGACACAGAAAACTAAGTTACCAATTGGCACAAAGCTACAAATCACAATTTGCAAAACTTACACTTCAAATTTCCAGTGCAAGGAATTTAATTTTATATTGCACAGCTCTGCCGCAAGAGTATTTCATTTGCGTGCACCTATTTTATGGCATTATCTTTTGAGGTTAAAAGCAAACTTTACTTACATTTTAATACAAACAGAAAAACTAACATGATACCAAAAGTTAAAATAACTAAATAAACATTTCAAAGACTCAAGACAGCTAACAACGGGAAACAAACATGAAAAACCAAGAAGAACTTGCTAGATGAGAATGATTCTGTAAGACAAAACAGTCCACAATAAACGAACAAAACCATAAATAGGTTTTTATATCAAGGGAACAGTAACAGAAAAAAATCAGTACTTTTTAAAGAAAAGTAAAATTAATTTTTAGTTCTTCAAAGTCAGTATGACTTACTCTTTAATATCACGAAGCTGATCAACATCTTGTGATCTGGTAAAATCTGGATCATGAGCTAGCAGGTGAATCATATATGGAACTACATACTCAGGCAACAGTGACAGTAATTTCTCTAAAGTGAAAACATTGTAATTAACAATAGCAATAAATAACTTTTATAAAATCCCTCTTCTTCTAGGTTTATATTCTAACCATTTCAGTTCCACTGTATTCTTTAGCTATTTCTACACAGAGGCAACATGATAACTAGATGATACTGAAGTACTTCTTTTTCAATTTTTATTTATTATTTATTATTTTTAAGTGACTAGGTCTCGCTATATTGACCAGGGCTGTCTCAAACTGGTGGACTCAAGTGAGCCCCAGCTTCAGCCTCCCAGGTAACTGGGATTACAGGGCCATGCCCCCACTGCTAGCTTCTTTTTCAATTTTGAAGGATATATAAAATCAAAGGTTAATTTAAGATCTCAGAGTGGGTCCTTTACAGAGCTAAGAAAAATTTTTTTTGAAGACTAGATCTCGTTATGTTGCCCAGGGTACCATAGACTATAGTGATCGCCAGCATTAGCCTCCCGTGGTACCCACCACGGTGCCTGGCTGCTTTTTCGAGATCAGGTCTCACTATGTTGCCCGGGGTAGTGTCGAATCCAGGAACTCAAGCGAGCCCAAGTCTCTTGCCTCTCAGTGCTTGGACAACAGGCGCACGACACCACGGCTGGCTTAAGAAAATATTTTCTTTGACAACTAAGCAATGTGTCAAATCAAGCCATACTGCTGATCCCATTGGAAGAAAATGAAGTTTTATTCATTATAAAGTGTCTCAAAAATCAGAGCACATCATCACTACAATGACAGTGCAAAACTCCCATGGCTATTATAAATTACAATAGAAATATGTAAAATAATTCCCCTTACCCCTAATAGATAATACACTGACAAGATACTACAAAATGTATTTACACATTGGGAACTTCCAAAGCTACTTACCGGTAGCCATCGGGTTCTGTTTAATGTACTCCCTGCGTATACTGATATTTTTTAGCAAACACTGTCGTGCATGTGCTCTTCTCTCCTTCACCGGATCTTTGGCACACAAGGCAAAGATCGCCATATACTCCAATGGGAGCAGTAACTTCACAAGCGCCTTATGCAGTTTCTGAGCAAATATCTGTCTTACTTGGTAGCACTCATCCTACAGTAGCACAAAACCGAAGGCACTTAAATTGGCAAACGTGAGTACTTTATGCATTTTAAATATATTTTCCATTTTAAAAAACAATTGGGGGGAACAAATAATTTAATATTTGTGAGTTATTTAGTTAGAACTGGTGATTAGTAGCAATACCTTCTGTGTATATATCCATATAGTTAAAGGATCTGTACACACAGAATACTTTAAAGGCCAAGGAATTGACAAAAATGAGGCTGTTACTTACATTAATAACAAGTGCACAGAGCTGAAACTGTTCTGGAGTTATAATTTCATGGTAACAAGGTTCCTGAGCAAGCTTCATTATGGCACTACCAGCAGCTAATCGCAAGCGAGACATATCAGATTTACTATAAACAAACAAAACAAAAATTACCATAAACAAACAAAAAAGAAATAAGCATTTCCTATAAACATTACCATTGATAAAATACTTTAATCCCTTTCTGAGTGTGTAAGGTTCTTTGCATAGTTTATACTTAAAATGATAATGCCCTTAAAGTCACCATTTTTGGATAATGTGTATCATAATAACCATTCTATTTGGGAGGAGAGGGTGATTATGCCCTCTCTAGCTAAGAGCCACTACCGCAACCAAACAACGCTGCTTATTTTTTTTTTTTTTTTTTTTTTTTTTTTTTTTTTTTTTTTTTTTTTTTTTTTTTTTTTTTTTTTTT